>KE505547.1:221107-241410 GCA_000441515.1 Elaeis oleifera
ACTCTCTCTCTCTCTCTCTCTCTCTCTCTCTCTCTCTCTCTCTCTGTGTGTGTGTGTGTGTGTGACGTTTCCGTTCCTTGCCGTTTTAGGTGGCAGCGTCGTGCAAAGATCGGATGCACGAGATAGTAGCAGAGGAGACAGAGAAGATGCGATCGGGTCCTCCACCGGTGGAGGAGTGGAGGGAGGTGATGGAGCGGAGCTTCGCAAGGATGGACGCGGAGGCGGTGGCGTGGTGCTGCGGCGGCCCGCGGGAGCCGCCCAGCTGCCGGTGCGAGCTGCAGACCCCCAGGTGCGACCACGTGGGGTCCACCGCGGTTGTGGCGATCGTGGAACCCACCCGCATCGTGGTCGCCAACTGCGGCGACTCACGCGCCGTCCTCTGCCGCAACGGCATCCCGATCCCCCTCTCCTCCGACCACAAGGTAATCGCAGGAGCATCTCGTTTTTGCTGAACCTTTGGTGCCTTCCGGATCGGATCTGGCATCGAGTTGTGCTGTGTATTGACGGTTTTTTCCGCAGCCGGATCGACCGGACGAGCTGGAGCGGATCCAGGTGGTGGGCGGGCGGGTGATCTACTGGGAGGGGGCGAGGGTTCTCGGGGTGCTCGCCATGTCGCGAGCCATCGGTCAGTCCCTAGCTAGTCCTGCGCCATATACTTTTCATCACTTGCTTGCCGATACCATATCCTTTGCTACATGGTATACAGGGGATAGCTACCTGAAGCCGTACGTGATATCGGAACCGGAGGTGAGCGTGACGGTTAGGGAGGAGGGGGACGAGTGCCTGATCCTGGCGAGCGACGGGCTGTGGGACGTGGTCAACAACGAGACAGCGTGCGACATCGCCCGGATGTGCCTGCGGAGCGCCGCACCCGCGGCGGCTGCGGCTGCGGCTGCGGCTGAGGAGGGGAGGTATATGGAGGATAAGGCCTGCTCCGACGCGGCGATGCTGCTGACGAAGCTGGCGCTGGCGAGGCAGAGCGCGGATAATATCAGCGTCGTCGTGATCGATCTCAGGAGGAGGAACTCGTACTAGACGGTGGCCATCGGTACCGGCGAAGAATGCGAATATTTAGATTTTTGTTTGTTTTTTTTTGGTTGTCTTGTTTTAGATGTTATTATTGGTTCCACCGGATTGGTTTGAAAGTTGAGGAATCCATGGGGAGAGGAAAAGAGAAACAAAAGGAAAGATGAATATCAAGAGACCTCAGAGGTGGAGGAGAAGAATAGGTAGCGCCCTGTTTTATGGGGTTGGCTAATGGAGTGAAATCCAATTTCTTCGAGTTTTTTTTGTTTTTTTTTGGGGTTATTTTTGCATAGAAAGGAGCCTGGTCACGGGTTCAACAACTGGGGCAGTTTGTCTGGGTAAGTTTATAAAATTGTCTAAAATATGATAAAAAATGAAATACTATTATTCATTAAAATATAGTTACTTAATCATGGATTATGCAAGAAATGGCTGATTTCTGTTTTTGTGTGGCAAAACAAACAATATCGCTTTCCTGGCAAATCTTCTCCTTGATCCAAGTGTCAGATGGGTTGGTTATATAGACTTTACGTATCTGACATTAAAAAGGATGTATCAGGTGTTTGGTAAATTTATTTAGTGTATTTTAAATGTGTTTGGTATATATGAAACAATCATTCAATAATGTATCGCCTTGCCTTGTTTAAGTTCAGGGATGATCATCCTGGGATTACTTAGACCCTGAGAAAAAATTATCTGACATTTCTTGATGTTTCCGCTAGAAAAAGTGCAATTCTCCTGCCAGATCAGTAATAAAATGTATTTATCAAAATCACATAAATGCAAGATTATTATGATCCTTGTGTATGTGCTATTTATTTGAAAACAATTATTTCAAGTGCCAACGAGAATGAGTGGTAACTGGTACAAGCATATGCTTTGAGATATGTACTGCATGATCTCTCTTGATTAAGTTGTGACCAAAATTTTATAAATAAAGACTATTTATGAGTATATATGAATAGTGGAACATTTGTTGCATTAATTCGTTTATTGAAGACAATTTAGAGAACGGTTGAGTGACATTTAGGGCAACCGGAGAAGTTTTAGCAGTTCAAAGCATATTTTGCTCCTGCATGATGGAAATATCAAATTTCTTCCCGTCACCTAACATGGAACAATTTTGATGCTGCGCGACAAAGTCAATTTCTAGATGCTAATTGATACGATCTGAGACCAAAACATAAGATATGGTTGATAACATCCATGGGTGATAACATTATGAATATCAGTGCGCAAAATCACAATCAATGTCGGCTTCTTGGACGACAATCCAATTTTCAGCACCAGGGCAGGGGAGGAAGGACGTCCATTATAATCAACCAGAAAATATGTGATGCCTTATCTTGTAGCTCCATAAAATACCATCCATTTAGATATCTAGCTATCTAGCTGAACAAAGATAAAATGCAGCTAAGTCAGCTGGAAGACCTAATAGGAGCACAACAAGAGGTAAGGTCTCAGATGTTCTAATTGATGGGATCTGTATCTGTATTTTAATTTCCTCTTCTAGTATGCTATGGAATTTTGATTGGCACTTCACTTATCTCCCAAATGATGTTCCTTATATTTTGTTACTGATGAAAGCTAGCCCATACCTCAAATATCCATTATGCATCAGGCATTGGTCCATTATAATTACTTCAATTCAAACGTAGTTCCAAGTATTGTTTGGTATATATTACAAATGAGACATATCTCACATAGTTTTTGCTAGTTACATGGATCCTGCTATTGTTATTATTTCATCCCAAATGATATTTCACTGCAAGTGGGTATTAATGGGAACAGGCAACGATTTACTTATCTTTGAGGCTTTAAGTTGCTATGAATTATATATCCCAAATGATGTTTCACAACTTAAATTTAATTGATGGGAAGGATCCATGTATTGTTGTATCTCAATTATGGAACCTTTTAAATTCTCTACATTTACACATCTATGCTGCTATATATGAGCCTTTCATATTGGTAAAGGTTTGGCAGGAGATATCTATCTTGTGAACCACAGAAATACTAATCAACTTCATTCAAATTGCAAGGGTGGTTGTTCAGAGCCTTCTTTTGAAATCAGCCATGATTATCTCTCCTGAAGGATTCTACTACAATACTACTGTTACATGCTTCTTTCACTACCAAGGGTATTACTGCTGTATGTTGCCTTCATCAACAAATACCTTTTAATGGCAAATCATGATAAATTTGTACTGTATATTTCTTCACACTTCATTTTCTTCTGGAAGCTGTATCTGTTATCTCTTCTGTTATTGTCACCTACTTCAGAGACTTACCTGGATATCTGCCCTTCACCTCCACTTCATTCACATTACTCAAGCAATGTGCTGCTAATGACTGCTACGTCCTCAAGCGTTCCCTTTTGGCCATCTTACTGTATCTTCTGTATCTTACCTTTGTACATATAAATGTAACTTGCAACCTGAGCTGTATTTTGGCTCTGTAACTTTTGATACATCATAATAAAGTCTATCAGCTCTACCAAAAAAAAACAAAGGGAAACGTTGAACCATATGAGAACAGATTTATAAGACTTCACATGCTAGAGGTATTTGAAAAGTTCTAGCAAATCCCCATGCCATCTATAACACCTTCTTGGCCTCAGATGGCCGTTAACATAATAGCCAGTTCTCCACATGTACGAATGCTGACCAGCATTTTCACAGTTATTTCTAAGCAGTTTAGCATAAGCAAGATTTTTGAAATATCAGTTATCTAATGCTGCTTCAGGAACAGCAATATTTGCTCAGGTTCTCAAGCAAACCAAGAAACAACTCAGATAACATCACCGACAAAAATTTCCTTACAAAAAAAAAAAACATCACCTATAAAAAAGAGTTGCTACATTCCTTCATCAATTCCATCAGAAGCTTCCATTCCTTAAGGTGGTAACAGCATATGAACAGTTACAGCATAATCTCCATGAGGGTTTTACTTTCCACCTTACAATTTTGTGCTCATCCTTGTGCCATTCAAATGTTCTAGAAGACAATTACAAGCATCTGCAGATTCTCTCAGGGCCAGTGCAGAGGCTAGGAAGGACATGCATACCTCATGCAACTTATAATTGTTTGCCTTCCTCCTCAAGGGACTTCAGCTTTCGATAGCCTTTATCTGTACCAAATAACCTTATAGAAATAATAAAAGTTGTATTAATCATAATGAGTGATTATAAGAATCAGAATCCTGCAAATGGAGCATGCTGGTTCCCAGAAACAAATCCGAGATGCTAGCTTCTCAAGCACATATCATAGATCAGGTTTATTAAGAAATGAGAATCAGAATAACTGAAAAGATGTTGGATTTAATACAACATGCCGTGTGAATGTGAACCATGTTCTCTGAATATAAGACAAGGAATTTCTTCCAGTGTCTCATTAGATGTGGCAGCACTTGGAATGTCCTACATATGTAATATGACATTGGCAAAGTGCATATGCAATGATCAGGAACATCAGTTTCATTTAATTGTACTTGGAAGAATACTTCCTAATGGATAACAAATGATTCATTGTAATAGAGTTTGTTAGTACTCTTGTTCAAATTAACTGCTTTCTCAAAACAGTGGAAACTTGATTCTCCAGCAGGACGACAGGTATGAGCTGGATATTCCAGAACCCAAAAATTAGTGTGACAGTCACCAAAATGTTTCCACGTAAAAAAGCTTGCAAAGTGAGATCCAGGAGAAACCAGAAATGCATTAGTAGGATAGATCTGTCTACCCAGGTAAACTTTGAGAATTCAAATTAGCAGAGTTTACTTCCATATGATAAAAATTTCATGATACACACATTCATAATAAACTTGCAGAGGCAACATGACATAAAAGAACCAATAGCATCATTGACTAGTGCATACTTGGTCACGAAACACCATATTAACATTGACAGTTTCTCCTATTAAATTTTCACCTATTAAATGGCAGGTTCCTGTACCTGCCCATTCAAAAGTCTGACCCCTTCCTCCATCAGGTTCACCCATTCATTTCCTTGTAGGTAAGGCAGCAAATTGGCGGTTGACCCGTGACCCAACCCGATCCGACCCATATGGACCCGACCCGAACCGTTTTAAAGGACCCATGGAGCTGGGTCGGGTTCTAAAATTGGACCCATTTTATTTCTTGGATCGGATCTGGATTCACTAAATTTAGATCCGACCCGACCCGACCCGATCCGACTCGATCCATGGAGACTTTTGGATTAATTTGGATTTTGAGATAAATTATCCGACCCGACCCGACCCGAATCCAATACTAGACCCGAACTCACCTGAACCCAAACCCATCCTAACTCCCAAGTCTGTCTCTCAAATAGATGGCTCAGTGTAATTCTTGTGGGTGCAAGTCAACTCTATGTACATACTATTGCTGCAGGGAATAGAAGTTGATTTGGACCAGAAACAAAATGGTTACAGAGCTTGATGGCCACATTATGCATTGTGTGCGTGATCAAAAATGGAAACCATGTTATTCAAAAATGTATTGAGTGTGTCCTTCACGATGCCATTCAATTTATCATATCTACCTTCTATGATCAAGTCGTGACTTTATCAGCTCATCCATATGGTTTTTGTGTGATACATGTATAGAAAATGTTTTATGAGCTTTCTTATACTTGCTTGCATTGATACTTAAATGTGTATATTAGTCAGTGCTTCATGGACTTTAACAATTTTGCTTTCCTAACTCGGAGGGTATTAGAGCACTGTGATGATCCTAAAACTCAACAAATTGTGATGGATGAAATTTTGCAATCTGTTTGCATGTTGGCCCAAGATCAGTATGGCAATTATGTTGCCCAGGGTTGTAGCATCGTTGGAGTTTTCCAATGCGAAGTTTCTCACTGTTCCATGTCTTCTTTTATTACAAGATAAACACATTAAGATCAGTATGTGGATCCATAGGTTTGCAATGAATTTCTTGATGATCATTAGTTTGAATCAAGTATGAGTTAGAATACATAAAGAAGTTTGGATGGATGAGTGAACCCCATATTATTACTTACACAATTTTTTTATTATTCTTTCTTATAACCCGGATCCAAACCGATCCGCATCCGAATCCGGACCCGAACCGAACTCGTATTTCATGGATCAGGGCCAGACTATACATGGATCCGACCCGATCCGACCCGAATGACCCATTGGGTCAAGAAATTTAATCATGGATCCGACCCGATCTTCTATTGGGCTAGGTTTGGGTCCAATATTCAGACCCGATTAAGAAACTGGGTCGGATCAGGGTTACTCATGACCCGATCCGACCCGACTCATTTGCACCCCTACTTATGGATGCAGGTGTCTTACAACTCAACGGGGCACTACTTGGCTACCCTTGGACTACAGGATGCAAAGTATTGATAGATTGAATTTGCAAAGAAATATAATCAACATGATCTTTAAAAATCGAACAATGCACCACTCCTGCTAACACCATAATAATAAAGACATAGACTGCTCCTTGCAATATCTTATCCATGAGTTCTATGGTAAATCATAAGCAGCACGAGAGAGTATGACATCAACCTAGAATAAATGGCTGACTAGCATTATAGGGAACTAAAAAACATTCAAGAGGAGCTACAAAAGCATGCTTATTAAGTCATTCTTTTGAGTAGCCTCAATAATGTAGTTCTGGAGGAAATACATGTCCAAGATAGTTATTTAATTCTGAATTAGCATTGTTGAAATTAGTTATCATATCATGATGCAATGGCGTTGCCAAAAGAACTATCGAATATGCACTATACAGGTTTCTGGACCCTAAAAGAAATCTAATTTTGACTCATTTTTAGTCTGTATGTTTCTAATTTTTAATGAGTCCTAATTTAAAGAATATCATCATTGACCGACCTAAAAAATGAAATCGTGCTTTATTCATACAAAGGCCTGCAGTGCAAGGACTAAAAAATAAGACTCCAAAGATAACTGACAGATAATTCTGTTATCCATAGGGATGGCAGTCGGGCAGATATTTTCGGATATCCAACCCGTCCAAACCCTAATAGGATCCATTTAGCATACCCTATAGGGTTTGGGATGGGTTTCGGATTGAACATTGAAACCCGAATGGGTTTAGGACTTTCACCCCTCAGGTACCCGCTATCCGAACCCACACACACACACACACACACACACACTAACACTTGAAACCCTAGCCATCTTCTAACTCCTAAGCTTCCCTATCTGGACATATATATACACTAACACTTGATAACTGACAGATAACTTATCTGTGGATCAAGACCAACACTCTGAAGAGTTCTTGCTGATGTATATTACTAAGGTCTTCAAGAAAGGAAAAAACAAAGATTAGGATTTGAAAACTGGTGTTTACACATAGCTTGCACTCTCTTTTCCTGAAAGATGACACTCCAAAGAGTTCTCACTGATGTATACTACTAAGGTTTAAAAATAAAAAAAAGAATAAAAATAGAAAACAGAAATTTAGGATTTGAGATGCTATGGTTAATACATACCTTGCACTCTCTTTTCCCAGAATGACCAACTTCCAAAGAGTTGTCATTGATGTATTTTACTAAGGTCTTCTAGCCGGTAGCAGCAGGTTTAGGATCTAAAACACTAGGGTTAATACATACCTTGCAAATTGCTTTTCCAGATCCTATATAACTCATCTTTTAGTATGGTTTAATTGTCAAAGAAACAGATCATGAGTTCCAACACTAGGCCCTATTCTTATCTAGGAATTAGAGACTTGCATCAATTATACTCAATAAATCTGGAAAATAGAGGCTAAAAGAAATTTGAAAAAAATCTGGCTACTGCACATTGATCATGTCCGTACAACATGATATTCTTAAAAAGATTATATTTTTAATATTTAGTATCACAATCATGATCTTCTTCTCCTTCTTCTCCCAAGTCACCCCTTCTTTCGAGATGGTTAAGCCCACAGGCTTAACTTGGCTACGCAATGGGGGCAGCCCATCCTCATTGACAAATCCCCAACTGGACAGGGCCAAGAGCCCACAAATAGGCACTTTGTTGTATAGTCTTATCATGCATTATTTGCAGTGCAAGTTTTAATGGCTACTGAAAATGTTTCTTATAATCATTTAGCATTTATATTATTTATTAAAAATAAAAACCCTCACCAGTCCATGTAGATGAAAGTCGATGAGTAGTTCCCAGACTTGGTATAAAGCACACGATGGTGGTAGTCATGAAATTCCGCACTGAAAAGAACCATCATGTGTCAAAGTGATGAACACCATACAACCCTAGAGACTCCTGTGATCAGTGAAGTCTGTTACTCACCCTCCATACAATGGTAAGAACTTTGAGGGGCTCCATGGGAAGTGATACCCACTATGAGCTTCAACTGTCTCTAAGACTCTCAATACCATCCATAACCAGAGGGTAAATAGGTGAGGACCAGTGAGAGCAGGACCAATAATGGTAGCAAAGCCAAGGAATAAAATTTCAGCAGGATGGGCGTACTCAGAAGTCAATCCAAATGGTGTCGCATATCTGCACATAATTCATCCCATAAAAGAAAGAAGCACTGAAAGATCAATATATGGGAAGAATGATACCTACTCATGATGAACACTGTGAACATGCTTGTACAGCCATTTGTATGCAGTAACCTGTGCCCCCAGTAGAACACAAAATCCTCCAGGATGAAGTAGAAGAGTATCTGAGAGAGGACAACACTCCTACAGAAATAAAGATTATTAACAATCACTTCAAATATAGCATGCAATGATAAATCATAATTGACAAGTCATGTTCCATCTAACTATGTTGCCTTTTGATCTTATAACTTCGAGATCCATTCACATATATAGGCATATAATCAGAACTTCATGAATTCCACAAATGCTTTGGTTGATTTTATTAGAAATTGCTTGAGAATTTGCAAAAAGCATACGAAGCTCAATAAGGAACAACTCAGTCTCAAAGCTTGAAGTCTAGGGAAATCTGTGGATACCAGGGTGGCATTGGAAGACTGCTTTTCAGGCCCATGTATCTGAAAGTGGGATAGGAAAGGATCATAACTGGTAAGTTCACACAGACATGGTACAGGATTAGTCGCAAAATGCATTTCTCCTGCGCATCTAGAGTGTTATTTTTCTTCTGCAAAATGAGACATTTTATATCATTCTTTGAGATATGTCACCCAAGCAAAGAATAATTTATCATTAAAAACTTAACATGATGCTGATTGAAATGAAAATTGCCTATAATCTATAGCTAGAAACTGATGCAAAAGAAGAAATAGATGATTGTGTGTCAAAAATTAGAAGCTCAATCCTCAAAAGCTGTGTAATACCCAGTAGTACTAATAATGTATAGACACATTCTGATACAGCTCAAGTTGCAATAAGCACATGTATGATCAGCATGTTAGAAAAGATAAAGCTTAGCTAAGATTCATGCTTTTCAGGCCACAGACTGCTCTGTGTATAAAGCACACCAATCACAATACTGAGCAGTAGTCAGTGATTTAGTAGCATATCCAATATAACAACCATCAAAATTAGATTGTGATTAAAGAAAGCATATCTTTGAATAAGAAAATGCAAACTGTTCACAACCAAAACATCAGAGCACATATATCCCTGGAAGAAAAGCATTGGTTTAATGTTAATGCATACATAGAGGAACAAGAACTTTAAAAATGATTTCGATACCATGGTTTAAGAAGCCCTATGATGGAGTGAGGATGTCAACAGTAGTACAAGCTACAAATGCAAGGTGAACAAAGTGGATATGTGCCTTTGAAGTGTGATTTTATTTTTTTAACAGAGTCTGATGTAATAAATGGATATCAAGGTTTCTGCAAGGCCTATAAATCTTAAAATTTCCAAATGCCAGTTATATATGGGTTGATTGATGCAACCAAACTTCTGGTAACTGTGACAGGTATGGTGAAATATGCCTTGCATGGATGATCAGAGAAGAAAGTGCATCATCTAGTAGTCAATTTATATATATCTATAATCACAATTTTAATAACTAAAAGTTATAAGCCAGTCAAATGAAAATCCATGATATTTAGATTTCCATCATGAATCCCAGTGCTACTAAAAGGAAATGAACAAAAGCATTCAATTAGATGTCATATAAGTAGTTTACTTAACTGAACACTCAAAATTCTAATTAGGTTTCCATATGTAGTTTGCTACTACATGCAGGTGCATACAGGTTTGGATCAACCCATAAACCAAATCAAATTGGACATCTTACATTGGTTTGGTTCAGGTTCAAAACAGGATTGCGTTGGTTCTGGTTTCCATATTCGGAAACCGATTAAATTTGTTTGGATTTGGGTTAGAGGGTTGGACAACCAAGACCCAAACTGACTAGATCCCTGTACATACACATATGTGTGTATGTATATCAAAAATTATTATAATATATTAATCATATAAAAGGATGCCCTAGTACGTAAGGTTCTTGCCATTGTGAGGTTTGGGGAGGGAGGGATATACCTAGCCTTACCCCCACATACAAAGAGGCTATTTCCATGTTTCGAACACATGACCTTCAGGTCATAATGGAGCAACCTTACTGTTGCTATTTTTATAGAGTTTTCACTAATGATTTTGGTTTGCTATTGCCTTTCTAATTAAAGTATCAGCTTATTGTGAGGGTAATGTGTGACATATTATATTCTCGATTTATAGATATTTTTATTTTGTTACTTTAGATGCCTTGGAATATATTATATATTGCTTTTTGCAATTTAGTTTCCATTGTTGATTTATTTTTAAATAAAAAATTATTTAACTACTGATTTCTTTAAAACTGTTTGACAACCCTAAAACTGAACCATAAAAACCTGATCTTAATTGGGTCTGGTTGCATAGGCTATGACAACGATTAGTTTAGTTCTAGTTCCAAAATTTGGGAACCAATTGGTATTGGCTCAGTTCTAGGTTACCCTCTAAAATCGAACCAAACCAACCCAACCCATGTGCACCCCTATTGCTTGGTTTTAGATGTTTAAGTCCTTTTAAAGTGATATCTTGAAACAAATTAATATGCCCTTAAGAAAGAATGAGTAAAATGACAATTTTAACTAGATTGGATTCTGGTTGGTAAAAATATTTGGTTGAATATCTCAGATATGCACAAGGCCTATGCCAACAGACATTGTGCTCATCTTTTCAGCCTCAGTCAACATTCAATCTCAAGTCTTTTGTTTTCTTCTAAAGATATTTTGGATCTTCTACCTCAGCTGCATCACTCATAACTTTCAGTGGAATGGTATGCCAGAAAATTTGAAATAATCAGACAAAAGAAGAACAAGAAAACTAAAAATGGAATGGAAAACGAACAGTGTGGTTCGAGAAGCCAAATTCAGTAACAGAGAGCTCCATAAATCTCTATGTCATTAACTCAAGTGCAGGCTCATAACAAGCACCAAGTCTCCAAGCTGAAACTATTGCAGCTGATTAAAGGAATGGAAGGTTTATAACACACTTGGGGTAAATAGGTCAAGGAGATCCATAATGCAGAATTTATTATGAAAGCAGGAATAAATCCATGTTACCTCCAGTATGGGGTTTATTCTACAAATGGGGAGCAATATAAGATGCTTTTCTCCAAAAATGATGTTTTCTAGTAACAGAAAGGATATCAACAAGATGATATCCAATAACCGTAAAAACAACATTTCATCCATGAATTGTCACAAGTGCTAAAGGTCCTAGTCAAAGCAAAAGACAACAACTTGATGACAACAGAACTGGTACTGTCTAGTATTTATTTTCAATTTTCAGAAAAGGAAGAATGCATTGGCATGTTATTAATTCTAAAATGAGAAAAAGAAGACTAAGAAGAACTAAGAACTTCTTTCCAAAGAGAACCAAATACAGGGAAAGATTAATTCCATATCAAAAGTTACCATGCAGCTAGCCATGCAGATAAAACTAGTTAATTTAGAGAAATAAATCTAATTCTTAAATCAAATTGTATTTTGACAACTATCCACATTTATGTTGGGTAATTCAGCTAAGCAAACCTGAATCTTGTATTTGCTGAAAAGGCCTGACCTCTCAAAATATATAGATGGAAGTCCAGACAAGAAAAGACACTTTCATGAATTATGAAAGTGCCTACAGTGGCCAATTGAAATTCACTGAAATTGGTGATTAGATACTGCACCACCAAAAAGGAATATTAATAAATTACCCAAATGAATAGCACTTGGCATTCAATGAAAGAACAGAATATGGGAACTCAAACAGATAGGAAATTCTTGATGAAATTGTTGAAAAAAGTGAATCCACCATACATGATATAACTTGATCCAAGTAAGACGACTACTTCATAGGTCATTGTGAAGCAGTTTGCTTGTTGGCACACCTATATATGTGCTCGGCATTGTCGTGTCTCACAGTTGGGAGGCCCGTATGGGTGATGGGTTGTGGAAACAAGTTCATCTGCATGCTGCAGGCAATCCTAGGATATCAGACTGGTGTATCTCTTAGTCATGAAGTCCCTTCAGTTCGTATAAAATTTCTTAATATTTGCCAGAAGACTAGCATGCTCCTAGACCTTACTGCCACATCTGAACCCTTGTAAGTGGTGAATGAAACTTGTTTGGAACATCAAAAGATTACAAATAAAATTCAATTTGGTAACCATTCCAGATATTTAGATGTATTCAGGAGATCAGCCCTGCATAACATGAATATCTAAAATCCTGATTTACCAAACTAGAAGGGCCTCGCAGTACATTAACTCATATGACAGTGTCACAAGCACAACTATATGATTGAAAACAACACAGACATATCAGATATAGATGGCACAATAATTGCTCGTCTAAAAGGCATCACCAAAATTTTCTGGCATATTTGCTGAGATGCCTGAGAGGATAGCTCATAATATAATGTTTCAATGTATCGGTACACAAGGAATCAGTCACTCCATCTGCCCAACACTTTTAAAAGAAGATACAAGCCTTCAAATAAAGAAGAGGAACCCCCAAAATTATCAACTAAAATTTTAACTGAACCAGATCGAACCTACGATCACCTACAGGAATCAAAAGATTCCTGACAAGCATTTCATAACCCTAATGGCTAGTCCAGAAATCAAAAAGAACGCAGGATTGTACGGAACAAGATCGAAACTACTAGCGCCAGCTGGAATCAGAGGATTCCTAACGAGCATTGCACAACCCTGGTGATTACTCCAGAAGTCCAAGATCAAAAAGTAACCCGCCACGTAAGAACACACAGAGAAACGCTAACACTCTAAAAAACAACAGGGGTACAGTATCAAATCAAGCCCCGAGGTTTGTGAAGTGGAATCAAGGAATGTAGGAGAGTAGAGATTGGTACCAGCCATCCGGATTCGAGGAGAGACGACGCCATGGAAATGGGGGCGGTGAGGGGACCCGTTCCGATAGCGAGATTGTAGAGGGAAGACTGGAGAACGTTGTGGGGAACAGGGGAGAGAGAGATTGGATAGATAGCGAGTCGGGAAACGACGAGGCCTCGTGGGAGGACGGACCGGCCACATGTTGGTGCATCGGGGGCAAGAGAAGGGGCAGGCTACGCGACCCAAATGTATCGCAAATCTGCTTGGCTCGTGACTAGAATCTAACTAGAACCGAAATGAAATGGATTGGAACAGATATCCGAAACATCATTTTCTAACACCTTTGTTTCGTAACAAAACTTTGAATGATATTTGGATATTATAAAAAATTAGAGATTGAATTTTGAAAAACCAAAGCATTCTTATTTCTCTCTCATTCTTATTATTGAACTATCGTTGTGGATAAAAAACCTCGAGTTATAGTAGGAAGAGGAGGAGCCATTGGTCCCGACCTCGCTAGCCATGCAGACCGTACAGTTTTGTCTCTCTGGACTTTCGATCCAAAAGATGCTCCTTGAGGGAAGGACAAATTTCAATCCTATATAAGACAATGTACTTCTGACTCATGGCCGATGCGGAATTAAAGTCCCCCGCCCCCTCAATACATTATTCTAGATCCAACTCCCTCCAATCGGATATATGTCGAAAAAATAATAAATCTTGATTTTTATGAAAGAAAAATTAATATTTTTCAATCATAATTTAAATTCATTTTTAACAGTTCCAGGTGGAGTCTGTTTGGAGTATATAATGTTAAAAAATAATGATTTCCAAATCAACAAATATTTTAACTAGATTTTATTTAAAAAAAAAAAACTCATGCTTTCATCTACAATACATAATTTATACACTCGTATTAATTCCTACTGTTACACATATGTGTAAGTATAAAGGGAAGATTTTGGATTGATTTAGACAATCCAACTTAATATAAATATGGAAAAAAATCAAAATAAAGTTATATATTTTAAAAAAAATATTATTAAGAATTGATTTGAAAAATAGATGTGCTAAAAATATGTAAGGTGGTGTGTGGTGTCATTGTGGTTTTTGATTTTTTATTTTTAAAAAAAATAATAAACATGTTTGATTGGGAGTAGTGTCTTTCAATTAATATAACATTAAAAAAATATATGTTCCTAAACGCTAAAAAGTGATTTTAGTATTTTTTTTTTTTTTAGCGTTCTTTCTTCTTCCTCTCAAATACCTCTCTTTTCTCCTCCTCCCCACGCACGCACACACTCTCTCTCTCTCTCGGTCACGCTCTTCTCGGGGAACACAGATCAGGTTGGAATAGGATCAGAAGGAACGAACACAGGTACTCTTTTCTCCTACGTCCTCTCTTGTTTTGCCTGACTTTGTTATGGTAACCGGAATACAAGCTTTTAAGCATGCTTCTAAGAGCCTCATATTTCTTTAAGCATTGGTTATAGCTTGATTCGCTGCTTTTCAAATTCAAGGTTATGGAATCAAATCTCGTTTTTTCATTCAGAACAAAGTACTGGAGGCTCTGTTTTGCCTCCAACTATTTCATAGAAGAAGAACATGTTTCTAATCTCCCTGAAAATTCCGTTCTTGGGACGCCTGAAGCATCTCTATGTTTCATGGGATGCAGATGTGAGGGGACATGTGTATCACATATCAATTTTTTCTCTTTTTCAAAACCTGATGGAAGAGAATTATGGGACATGTATTTATGTTTGTAGCTTTCTATGTATTTACCTATACTTACCTCTCATAGACAAATAGATGGTCATTTGAATGACCCAAATATGGCAAAGATTTACTCCTTTGCTCCGCTAATTTAATTGTAAGCTGTCTTTCGTCCTAGATTCAATTAGCATGGTGTATGCACCTGTCTGTTTTGTGTTTTTATGTGAAAACGTCCTGCTAAATTGATCAGCAATGAGTAGAAAAAAGTTATTTATTATTTTACTGCCATGATACAAAAATCCCAGAAAATGCTTTGGTTAAAAGAAAAGGTACTAAGAAGCATATGGATTGTAAGTTTTGGCTTGTTTTGGAGATTTGTTGTTGTGAAAAAATTCTTAGTATTTGGCAATAATCTAGGAATTCAGGTGTCTAACAATCATAAGGGTTATTTTGAAGTTTTTATTTCATTATTAAAACTGTGCCGATCATCTTAGTTTAGTTGCAAGGCCATTCCTTGTCGACCAACGTTTTGGAATCTATATTTTTCTGGAACTGTAGGCAGTCAGTAAATTCTTTTTTTTTACCTTGTCATTTGTAATTTATATGTTGTTCTGGTCATTGGTTATATCATTGTGCCCGGAAACTTCATTGAATGTGGGATTTCTAAGATCCTAAATCTGTAGTGTCTTGTCTTTAGAATGTAAGATGCAAATTGCCATTCTGCATCTATAACTTTTCTTTCCATGAGTCACCTGAGTTCAATCTGAGGGCTGTCTCTTGTTGACCAACAAGTAACATGCTGGAGTTCAAAGTGCTTGTTGTAAATTTTGAAATGCATATTCCCGTCATACCGTAGGTATTCAGTTTATTAGTATTTTTGCCTTGGGCTTTATAATTCTTTCAAATGTATGTAATACTCATGTTGCAACTATATTTTGGCTACATATTGGTCATGATTGAATCATTTGTTGTTTTGCAATTTTATTTTTCTTATGATGTGTGTTCCTTAAAAAATGTAGCAACCTATGGCTCTCCTTCGTTTCTTATCAATAGGTTGATTTTGTTTTATATATAATTTGGATAAATGGCAACGATAAACCAAGAAGTTGACGTTGATGATGATGAAGTCCTTGAAGTTGATGAAGCCGGAGGAGTTTGGCCTAAACCTATGGAATTGTTTTCATATGTTTGATGGAAGAGAAAGTTAAGAAAGAAAATAGACAAACAACCACTTTTTCTAAAAATGCATGGAAAACTATTAAAGAGGAGTTAAAAAGAATTTGGAAAAGACTATACACATAACCAATTGAAGAATAAGTTTAATTCACTTTGGAGTAGATGGAAGGGTTTAATAAGCTATTGAGTGAAATGGGAATTGGATATAATCCAACAACCTTTCAAGTTACAGCTACTGAAGAAGTGTGGAAGAAGTTGTATGAGGTACGTATTAATTTAATACTATGTTCACTATATGTAATCTATTAGATTTAGCTAGTTTACTATCTAATTCATTTTTTGTTATATTATAAGTGCATAAGCAAGCAAGAAGATTTAGGAAGAAATGATGCAAACATTATAATAAGTTGTGCACCATTTATGGTGATACTACTACAACTGGAGCTAATGCTCATGCTTTTACCAAAAGTCTTTTCATTACTGAGGAATCAGACAATAATGATGAAGGATCTAAGAATTCAAATGAAGATGAAGTAGATACCCATGCAAGCAAGAAAGCTAAGACTTCAAATAGTTCTGGAACTAGTCATCGAAAATAAGAGATCAAGTTCAATTTGCAATGGTGCTCATGCTTTGACTCTAATAGGGGAGAACTCTAAGAAGAAAATAGAGTTGTTGGAAAAAAGAATGAATAGTTCTAATCTTTTACTTCAAATAATGAAAGTGGAGATATTTCTGGATCTCAATCTAAGCAAGATCAAGAGAATGTTGTTGCTTGCATAAATGTACTCAATGCGCTTGAAGGAATAGATGGAGTGTCTTATGCAAAAGCAACCAAGTATATACATGATGATCGTTTATAAAGAAGTATGTTCCTTCACATACCGGAAGAAAGAAAGAAGGATTGGGTGCTCAATATTTGAGAATACAAATTTTTAGTTTGAGAATATCTTTTTATTATCTTTGTTGTGAAATTTTAGAGACTTCGTCTAATTGTCTTATGTCTAATATCTTGAACACATTTATTGGGATCTTATGTATTAGATATTTTGTTATGATCTTTTATGAGAATATGAATTTCTATTATTCTCATTATATTATTTCATGATTATAAATTATTTGTTCTATTTTATTTATTTATAGGTTTAATTTGAAGAGATTGAGATATGGATTTAGAAGAATTTTTATCAGATTCTGATGATGAAATTGAGCAATCGGTCACTATTTATGCTAGTGAAAAGTATAGCAGACTATGTAAGAAAACATCTCAACCACAAAGAATTTCCAAGTTAACGGGACATGAGTGCGTGGTTGAAGTATTAAATGGTCATCCCATTACATGCTATCAATTATTTCGAATGGAACCATCATGTTTTATCCAATTTTGCGAGGAGTTAAAGCGAATTGGTAAGATAAAAGCTTCAAAATTTATTTCAATTCAAGAACAAGTGGCAATTTTTCTATTCATTATCGCTCAAAAGACATCGGGTTGTTGGAGATCGATTTCAACATTCTATCGAAACAACCTCCAAATATTTTAAGAGAGTTCTGTATGCCGTCTGTCACTTACCAAGGATATCATTGTTCCTCCCTCATTTGATGAAACTCCTTCAGAAATAAGAAACAATCCAAAATACTATCCATTCTTCAAGGTATTTTTTTACTCACTCATTTATATTATATTAAATTACTATTCTATAATAAAACTCAACTAATATTGTTATAATTTTTTTAAATGATAGAATATGTAGGGCTATTGATGGTACTCATATTTCTGCACGTGTTCCAGCTGATAAGCAAATTCCATATAGAGGAAAAAGATTGTAACCACTTAAAATATAATATGTGCATATTCATTTGATATGCAATTTACATTTGTTATGACTAGTTGGGAAGGAACTACAAATGATTCTAAAATTTTTTTAGAAACTGTAACTAATCCAAAAATAATTTTCGATGCCTCCTCGAGGAAATATTATGTGGTAGATTCTGGCTACATCAACATGCCTGGATTTCTTACACCATATCATAGAGAGCGCTATCACTTACGTATGTGATTATCGACAAGGACGGAATCCACAAGATCCAAAGGAGATATTTAATTATAGGCATTTATCATTGTGTAATGTCATTGAATGGTGTTTCGATGCGTTAAAAGCTCATTTTGCTATTCTTGAATCAATGCCTGCATATGACTTAAAGAACAAAATATATAGCTCTTGCTTGTTGCGCTATTCACAACATTATTAGTATGTATTCACAAGGAGATCCTTTGTTCATAGAGTATGCAGATAAAAATATTGAGTTGGAAGACAACCATAGAAATGATGGAGCAAGCACTTCTGATCGAGTTAGTGTTAATATTAATCCAAGCCAACTTCGTCAAATGGCTAATGTTTGAGATCGCATCACAAAACAATTATGGGATAGTTACAATAGGCATTAATTTCATAGTTGTGCTCATATATTCATGTTTTTTTGTATTTTTGTTGGATTCGAATCATACTAATGTTTTCTAGTATTTTATGGTCGAATTTAGATTCTAAGATGATGTATTTTAATTTTTACATATTTATGTTATGAACTTTATAATTCAAGGTGCATGTATTTCTATTTATTCATTTCAAAAATAACAGTATTTGTTGAACAGGTTTTAAAAAATACAATACAAAAAATAGAATAATTTTGGTTTTTTAAAAATAGAAAATCAAAAATAGAAAATGGTACCAAATGTTACCTTACAAAATCTCATCGTCAACTGTGAATCAACACCCCAACTACACCATGGAACAAACGAAAAAGTGGGTTTATATAATCCCAGGGATGTTTTAGGTAACCACAGTAGCACAGATAGGGAGAAGCTTCATTTGATGGGCTTTTTTTTCTACAGCCTCATGGTCTATCGGTTCAGTTGTTTTTTTTTTTTAGTACATGTGTGTTAGATGTATATCCTAGAAGCTAACATGACTGACACATTGTAATTAATCTAGGACATAATTTTATATTTAATATATTGATATGATCAATAAAAGATAAATTCTTTTTCATTCAAGTGTAATGTGTCCTTGAATCGTCTATGAAATTAGTTTCGATACATACTCTCAAGGTGTTGAGAATTAGAGACATGTATTTAATTCCTAAAGGCTCCCAGTCATAAGATCATCATGAGGACGGTGATAGATCCGGATAGACTGACACACAAATCGCTTCTTTCGGGATAGATGGATCTCTAATCTACTGTGTAGAGATATAGGACGATGAGTGCAGGTGGTTGTTAGAGAACAACTAGCACTGAGTGTGATCATACGAGAGATCACTTGAATTTCTATTCAATCGTCAGTGATTGTCTTGATGCTGTAGTTGTGCGACTAGTCCTTTGACTTGAGATGGTACTACCGCTCACAGTGAAGCTGCTGGAGCTTGATTGACACATAAACATGGGTCTCAATGAGCCCTTATAGTGGATATTGACGACAGTTGGTCCACTGTAGGAGTAGGGTGTGCATCAAGATAGGATCTATCAACCTTGATAGAGAGGAGTAGTCTTATAAATTGAGAAGCTAAGTCCATGAATCTGTGGCCACAGTAGAGTGATTGATGAAAAAAATTTCATAGACATCACATCTAGACTTGAGCTAATCGAATCTATCATATGACTGATGTTGAGGTTTGACAATTTATCTATGACCTGCCATCTAATCGAGACTCACGATAAAAGACTGAATCACACGTTAACTATACCTAGAGTTTATTTCAGTTCTACTGGATTACTACTACATACTGCTATGTATCACTGATGGATTGTGAGAGCTCACTAGGATTATTTCGGATCGACAATTCTTGCTGAGTTAGAGTGAAATTGTTCCGATCCATTGAAAAGAGTTTCAATGATATAATGATAGAGATCATTGTATATCTCACTACCAGATAGAATTGAACCTATGAGATCACACAACAAAGAGATTAGGCTTGAAATAAAAAATTGAGCTTATGAAGTGTCAATTGGGTTTAGAGAAACCCACTGGGATTACTTTGCTAGCACATGGTTGAACCCAATTCTTCTTTTCGTTGGGATT
>KE505547.1:252834-281114 GCA_000441515.1 Elaeis oleifera
GGGGTCGCCACTTTTGAATTATTCAATTTGGACATGTCCATTGATTAGAGGGCCTTTAGTTCTCATATGGGGTATCTCTTGGGTACAAAATAGGGTGTCTAATTATGGGTGCAAGGGCTCCAATAGTTGCCGTCTAATGGGCTTCCTAATGTAAGTTGGATAACTTAAGTTAATAGGAATCCTAATACAAGTAGGACTTGTATTATATGTTGAATAGGATTCAATCTTTGTGCCTATAAAAGGAGACCTCCTTAAGGTCCTAAAATCATCCAAGCCAGCCCCTCTCCACCCCAAGAGAGCCTCCAACGCCCTCTCTTCCTCTCTCTTTCTCTTCTCCTTAGGCGTCCCCATGCCATACTACTTGGGACACACGTCCCAAGTTTTGCACATGCCCAAGGTGTTGGGCGTCCATTGATTACTGGTTTCTAGTGTTGGTAGTGGCACATAAGCAAGAAAAAAGATTAGAGAAGAAAAGATAAGGATCAAGGAGAAAGATCAAATGTTGATCGCGATCCAGGCTTCGTTCAGATTCAGCAAGCTGAATTTTGGAGAATCAAAATTCAGATCTTAGAGGACTGTTCCAGACTGATCCTAAGTGGATACTCATAGAGGCCGAATACTTATGTGGCTAACAGAGAGCCTCGTCTCTTTCAGATCTAGATTTGAAGAAAGAGATTGCGAAAATGATATGTGATTTGATCATAATTTAAATTTCAGCATATATCAATTTCAGCATATGAAATAGATCCATGTGGTTTTATATTTTTATGCATGTAAAATTCAGATTAAAATTATTTTAATCTTATTCTCTACTGCGGTGTTTAGAAAATTAAGTTTTTGAAATACATATACATGCTTCAAACCCTAAATTTCAACAATGCGGACTGTCACACCATTCTAGTATGAGAGTAGTTCAGAAAATCAGAATATAAAATTTTATAGAGCCGGTGGGACACTATCATCCTATTGCCAAGCCCCATCTTCTTCAAAGTACTCTGCAACAAAAGATGCGATCTAGTTTGTCGCACTATTCATCTCCCGATAGACATGCCGTACCACCACTCCTATTGCAAGGTGAAGTACCATCCACATATCAGCGAGGAGTGGATGAGCTTCTAGCTGCTTCCTGCTATCATGGATCCATCCAATGATGGGAGTACAGTCACCCTTGATGAAGATCCTCTCCGTCCGCAGCTCCTATCTGGCAAAGATAATACCGGCCCAGGCGGCATGAAGCTCAGCCCCTAGAACTGAAGGCTCAAAGAGATAAAAACCTCCAGCCGCCAACAGCCTAGCATCCAAACCTCGGATAACAAACCCCTCACCACCTCTCCATCTCTAACACTGCCATCAAAGTTCACCTTGACAATTCAGAAGGAGGGGCTCCTAGGAAATAAAATGATCCTGTGGATCGCTGCAAGGGCAGCAAGGGAGTCCCAAAGAATGGGGGCATCAAGGGATGGGCTAGCAGCATCGAATTGACTGTATTCCACAGATAAACAGATCGCTCTCTCCAGCACCTGATGTGTAGGAACACCTCACCCTCGAAGATCAAATTGTTCTAGAAAGTCAAATTTGGTAGACAATGTAGACCAGCCTGCCCCTACAAGTGGAGGTCATCCTATCAACAATATTCGATGGATCGTATCCAAAAAAGACACCAGCCAATGGTCTTCGATCATGTCCTAAGGTTGACCACCTCTCCTCCTCCAAATCAGCTTGGCTCTTGGACAGCACAGGATAGCGTGCTCAGTCGACTCATCCTCCAGCCCATAGATCGGGCATGAAACAGGCAACTCCATGCCTCTATCTCTGAGAAGCGTGCACATCGAAAGCTAGTCCCATGCAAACTTCCAAAGAAAGAATCTCACTTTGGGATGGGTGGGTGCTCTCCAAATCCAAACAGCATCGATCCTCCTAACTATCGCTGGCCTACACATCTCAGAAAGATCCCTTAAAGAACCCTAGGACACAAGATCGGCCCCACACCCTCAGATCCTGGCTACAGTGAATAGCAACAAGAGTGGTGAGGATTTGATCAGCAAGCAGACCGTCAAATAATCTGATGATCTCCTATACTCTTCAACCCCCACCATCAACATTAAATAGGTCGCAGACATGCAGATGATCATCCATCTCACTGATAATGTAGGTCGGCCACCGAAAAGAGGAAGGATGGAGATCCAAGCATCCTAACTCACAACCACCGAAGTCCCATCTCCAATCAGCCATCTGACCTGAACCAACAGCAGGCATGCAAACACAAATCTCCTTCCAGAGAAAAGAGCAACCATGGGGGGCCTCGACCCGAGACTTCTGGCTCCACACCCCATTCCGAGCCTTCATCACCCTACTCTAGAAATAGTCTGGCTGGATAAAAATCTGACAGCATGTCTGAAAATCATAGCTTCCCTCTTGACTAATAGGGACAGACCACCATCCCTCACCAGCTGACACACCGTCTCTCAGAATAGTAGGTGGATCCCACGCTTGTCATTCTTCGAGCCCCACAGAAAATTCTAAAGCCGCTGCTCCAATCCTTTGAGATAGGAGCTCAGGATGATCGTATTGGCCAAAAGCTAAACCAGGATAGAACTGAGCACCGATCTCATAAGAGTTGTCCGACCCATTATGGAGAGGGTATTGGCTTGCCAACCCTCGAGTCGATCCTGAACTCGCTGCTCCAAAGATCTACAGTCAGCCCTCTAGAGACATCAATCGGCGATAGAAAAACCCAAGTAGGTCAAGGTCCCAGTCAATTTCAAAATTTCTAGCCTTTTTCAAATCACCTGCTTCACCTGGGATTTCATCTTAGGGCTGAAGATGACCGCAGACTTCTGCAAGTTCACAAGTTGGCCTGACATCCGACAGAAAGCCTCGATAATCGATGCAAAACACCTCGCATTCCACATCGAGGCCCACCCAAAAAGGAGGTAGTCATCTACAAAGAGAAGGTGCGAGAGCGGCTGTGCCTAAGGATGGGCCAGTAGGGCTCCAACACTGATCCCTGAACCACAGTTCTCAACATCCGAGACAAAGTATCAACACACAAAATAAAAGGTAAGGGAGAGTTTGACGAAGCCCGACAGTCAAGTGAAAGAACTCCATTGGGGCACCATTAATCAAGATAGCAAAACTAGTAGTTTCTACGCAGTCCATGATCCAATCAATCTATCTCTCCTAAAAATTGAACTCCCAAAGGGTCTGCTTGAGAAACTGTAGCTCATCTAGTCATATGCTCACTTCATATCCAGCTTGATCGTCATGAGGTTCTAGCAGATAGGAACACATTGCAGATCATGCTCTTGAGCAAGAAAGATATTATCGGTGATGCACCGGCCACTAACAAAGGCACCCTGCTCTAAAGAAATCAGACAAGGTACAATCAGCTTCAGACGATTGATCAGGATCCTGACACATACCTTGTAGAGAGTGGTATAGAGACTGATCGGTCTAAAATATTCTGGAGTTGAGGCATCTTGCCACTTCGGGATAAAGGTGATCAATGACTTCTTCCACTCCTTCGAAATACTCCTGGACTTGAAGACCATCTGCACCACCTCCACCATCTCCTCTGTGATAATAGACCAATATCGATGAAAGAAGAGTGGGGAAAGCCATCCGACACTGGGGCCTTATCTGCCCTGAGAGACCAAAGAGCCTCCCACACCTCCTTGGCCGACACTTGGTAGATTCGAGCCTTATTCTCCATATCAGAGATGTGGGTCGCAGGCTGGGACCCCTGAAGGGGTAGGTCACTACCCAAGGATGTCGTCCAGCAAGTTCTGAAGAACTGAAGAATCTGCTCTCTGATCTCCTCACTATCATCCACCACCTTATCGCTACTCTCTCTTAGCTGTCTGATATGGTTGACGGACCTCCTGATCATAGTAGACTGATGAAAAAATATTGTGTTCCAATCACCCTCCCTGATCTACTGAATTCTAAACTTCTGCCTCCACATCGTCTCTTGATGATGCAGCAAAAGTGGTGCTCTAAGAGCTTGTGATGAAGCTCTCTCAAATCAAGCTCCTGAAGGCCTTCCTCCTGATCCTCCCTCAGCTATAATGCTATAGTGTCCACCTCCGTCCTGTTAGGATTTGACACCTCGAGAATCGATCCACACTGAGCCTACAGCAAGATCCATGACAACAAACAGAGTCCAATAAGCCCAAATCAACCTAAATGGAGTCCGGATGAAGAAGTTACGGTCGAAAGAAGTCTGCATGAAGATCGAAGTGATGGAGGCTAGCAGCGACCGGAGGCGGGCTGATAAAGTGAGCCCGCATGGTGGCACGAGTGTGCGGATGCGCGGGTGCATGCGGTGCATGGCCCAGGCTAGGTGGGTGCTCGCACGGGTGCAGCCGAGGCCCAGGCCCAGGCGGGCGCACGCAGGCGCAGCCCACGTGGGACTCTCACGTGGTCCACACATGGTGCGTGGACCGATGGTCCATGGAGGGCCACGGTGGACCGAATGGGCATTTCCCGCCTGCTTCTCATGGTCCACCGTGGATCGACGACATTTCAGAGCCGTTTCTCATGGCCCATGATACTATTTCGTCGATCGGTATGCAATCGGATGGTTGCAGATGATTCCGATCGCGATCGAATGGTTGTCGATGGTTCTAGGGAGATTAGTGGGTGTGTAGCATGCGATGAGGCACGATCGAACGGCCCAGGGATGAGCCAATCAAGATCTAACAGTTCAAAGGCGTGTTCGGATGATAATCAAAGTGCATATCCGATCAGGGCTTGGATTCAATTCTTTAAAACGACCTGTGGCAGCGAGTAGAGGGCAGCACGACATGGTGTGTTTAGTTGAGGACCCAAAACAGTAGCAAACCAAGAGGAGCTGGCAGAGAGCAGAGGCAGGGTGCTTCAAACAAACTGTCAAGTAGCAGACAGCGATCGCTTCAGGGGTTCAAGAGATTTTCATAGAGAGAGAGCTTTTGTGAGGGAGAGCTTCTTATAAGAGAGAGATTGGATGTATGAGAATTGAGAGTGTAATCTCCTCTTATAATTTTTTTTTTCTCATAGTAAAGCTTGCATGCCCCATGGAGGCGAGCCTTTTAGCTAATCCATGTATTTGATTATTTTCTGTTTTATTTTTCTTTCTTCCTACTGCGATGCATGGTATTGAAGAGGTCCTATGGAGGTGGTGTCCTGGTCAGACATCCCCAACAAGTGGTATCAGAGCAAGGCGGTACCAGGACGTAAGTTGTAGCGATGGTGATTAAGATTGAAGATGGAGAAAACATGCTCAACCAAGATAGAGATCAACAGGTTTGATGGAAAGAGTAATTTCTCCTTGTAGCGGCAAGGATGAAGGATATGCTCATCCAGTAAAGATTGATCGATGCTCTCTGGTGCGAAAAGAAGCCAACTACCATGGAGGTGCAGGATTGGAGACGGCTCCAGATGCAGACGGTGAGTATGATCTGCTTGTATCTAGTGGATGAGGTAGTGATACATCTACTTGGTGAGACTTTTCTAATGATACTGTGGTCGAAGCTCAAAGAGTTGTACATGATGAAGTCTCTTACCAACACTTTCTTCCTTTAAAGGCAGTTCTACCAGCTACAGATGACTGAGGGACAAAGCATGCAGGAGCATCTCAGTCACTTTTAGAAGATCCTCACCGACCTCCTCAGCGTTAGCAAGAAGTTGAGGAGAAGATCAGAGTACTGATCTTTCTAGCATCGCTTCTCTCTTTGTATGAGTCCTTGGTGACCGCTCTTCTAGTGGGGAAGAGCACCATCAAGATGGACGAGATTACCATGCTGATTCTTCAGAACGAGATTCTCAGGAGGGAGAACCCAACTTCGAGCTCAAGTGCGGCAGCTCAACTTTGGTGATTTTTGGAGGAGCAAGAGGCGGTAGATGGAGTGACAGGAGATCACAATGAGGGGGTCCAAGTCTAGAACGAGGGACTTGAGCAAGACCAGATATTATCAGTGTGATGAGTTAAAGCATCTAGCCAGAAATTGCCCTCAACCCAGGGATCAGAGGAGAGCTACTGCAGCGACGGCCAGTAACGAGTCAGAAGATGATGTCTTGGAGATATCTGATGAGATATCTATTCTTTTCAGCAGTGAATTTTAGACTCTGCATGCATCTATCATATATGTTGCAGAGAAGAGTAGTTTGACTTCCTAGAGAGTAGTGAGGGCACTATTCATCTACCGGATGGATCGAGCTATGCGATCAGAGATATCAGAACAATCAGTTGGAGGATATAGATGGTGCAGTAAGGAGATTGGAGGGTCCAATACATATCCAATTTAGGTCGAATCTTATCTCACTGAGCAGACTGGATTCGAGAGGCTACAGGACAATAGCTGGTGAAAAAATTCTGAAGGTATTGCACAGCGATAGGATTATTCTGGAGAAAAGAAGAGAATGAGAGGACATTACTACTTGACAGGTAGCCTAGTATGAGGTAGAGCTTCAGGAGCCAAGAGAAGCTCAGAGCGAGGTGGAGCTCCAAATGGAGGTAGATCGGGCATGAGATGCGAGACTCAGGAGGATGAGAGGCGATATCGCAGAGTGAGATTCCTAGTGCCGCAGGATGATACCCCAAGCAGGTCTCAAGTCAGGAGGAGCACAGCGTACGATAGAGATGGGATCGAGCAGCCTGGCTTGACTCCTGTATTTGTCCATCCATGATCAGTAGGTGATTGCCCAAAGTATGGGGCAAGAAGATTCAAAAGCTCTCAGAGTTAGAAGGAGGTCGAATGTCGAGTCGAGGTGAAGATTGTTAAGATTTGATATCTCAAGATTCGATCCATATTGAGCCTACAGTGAGGTCTGCAATGACAAACGGAGTCCAACAAGCTTAAGAACAACCTAAACAGAGTCTGGATGAAGAAGTTATAGTCGAAGGAAGTCTTCATAGAGATCGGAGCAGTGGTGGCCGACAGCGGTCAGAGGCGGGCCGACGGAGCGAGGGTGCATGGTGGTGCACGGGCCGGCAATGAGTGTGCGGATGCATGGGCACGTGCGATGCACGGCCCAGGCCCAGGTGGGCGGACACGCGAGCGCGGCTTAGGCCCAGGCGGGCGTGCATAAGTGCGGCCCGCATGGGACTCTCACATAGTCCACGCATGATGTGTGGACCAACGATCCATGGGGGAACGTGGTGGACCGAACGGGCACTTTTCTCTTGCTTCTCACAGTCCACCATGGAATGGTGGCGTTTCAAAGCCGTTTCTTGCAGTCCATGATACTATTTCATGGATTGATGCGCGATCGGATGGTTGCAAACGATTTTGATCATGATCGGACGGTTGTTGGTAGTTCTAAGGAGATCAACGGGTGTGTAGCATGTGATAAGGCACGATCGAACGGCCCAAGGATGAGCCGATCAAGATCTGATAGTTTAGAGGCATGTTCGGGTGATAATCGGAGTGCATATCTGATTAGGGCTTAGCTTCAGTTCTTTAAAATGACCTATGGCAGCAAATAGGGGGCAGCACGACGTGGTGTGTTTGATCGAGGACTCGAGCAGCAGCAGATCGAGAGGAGCTGGCAGAGAGTAGAGGCAGGGTGCTTTAGACAGCAGATAGCGGTCGCTTCAGAAATTCGAGGGGTTTCCTAGAAAGAGAACTTTTGTGAGAGAGAGCTTCTTATGAGGGAGAGATTGGGTGTATGAGGGTTGAGGGTGTAATTTTTTTATAATTTTTTTTTCCTCATAATGAAGCTTGCATGCCCTATGGAGGTGAGTCTTTTGGCTGATCCACATATTTGATTATTTTTATTTTATTTTTCTTTCTTCCTGCTGTGATGCATGGTATCGAAGAAGTCTTATGGAGGTGGTGTCCTGGCTAAACATCTAAACAAGCTCTCAAAATGTTTGAAGATATCACCAACCTCCATACGGTTCTATCACAGGAGCCTGTGCCTAGCTAACTCTAACCTCTGGATCATCCGATACCTTCCATCTCCATGGACTGGCATCCTCCACACCTTCCGAATCAAGTCCCATGATTTGGGATAGAAGGTCCAAAACTTCTCAAACCTGAACGAGGCCTTGGGCAAGTGAAGGCCATCCATCAAAATGAAAATCGAACAAGGATCCGAGGCAACCCTTAAAAGGTGCTAAACCTAGTGCCAAGGGAATCGCTAGATCCACTCTGCAGTGGCAAGCGCTCAATCGATCCTCTCCCAAACTTGAGCTGTCTCTTGCCGATTGTTGCATCAGGTAAATCTGAGACTCGAGTAGCCAAGGTCAATCAGACCTACATACTGATAAAGTCTCTAAACTCTCTAAAGTCAATACTATCCCCAAACTGCCTACCTCCTCTCTTCTCATGAGACCCCGCAATGCAATTGAAATCTTCGATGGCAAGGGAAGGCCAACCTGCAAAGCCATCTTAGAGATCTCAGACCAAGCACCTTCATTGTTTATACTCTGTGCTCGCATAGACTTCAGAGAGCAACCAAGATCCACCAGTATAGTCTGAGATGACTAAAGCCATCTGCTACTCGCATGTATGGAATGCATCCATCCTGATCGAGCCGTGACGCCGCATTACCTGTATACCCTCGGACAGCCCTCTGGACTCCACTGCATATGTGCTCCATGCCATCAGAATCCGACGTCTAGCCCTGGCCAAACTCGCCCTAGAGAGATGGATCTTAAATAAGACACAGACATCAGGACCATGTTGCTGTATCAACCGATCGAAAGTCAACCGAAACAAGGGCTTCCCACCCCTGATTGTTCCAGATCAGCAATCTCATGATAACGACTCATGGGGAGTGGGGGCCACACCCATGCCCTCCTCATCTTGAGAGCCCGCCTCAGTCCTAACAGCCATCGAATCCATCGATGATAGGCACTCTCCCTCTTGGATTGCCTGCCGCACTCTAGTAACAGTGACCTCTTGGGCAGGGTCTTGGCCTCCTACCGATGCATCCATGTGAGTGGGGTCTACTCCTCTGAGAGCTGCTAAGTCCCTCTCCATTCCAAGCTTCATCCCCTGCTCAACTCCACCTCCATAACTAGGCTCTTCAAGTAGAGTCCCCCTCTTCCATCCGGATCAAAGTCTCCCCTTCTCCCTGGAGGAACTTGTCGAGAAGAAAAGACCTCAGGGTCATTAGTGCCAACTAACACCTCCATGTGGGTCTCCAAGGAGGCCACAACCTAGCCTTTTCCTTTTTCTTCCTTGAGGAATCTTTCTTGGGCCCCTCAAGACCCAAATCCCTTCCAATGGGCTTGAAAGGCACCCGACCGCATCAAAATCAGGGGGCCAAGCATGCTTGGGCTGGGTTGAGCCCACCCCACCTTCATGGCCCGCCCGCTAACAACAAGACCTGCACCCTCGCATCGGCGCAGCGCCAGCTTGTGCACGGCCCAAGCCAAAAGCCCAAAGCGGTTGGTGCCTGGGCTCAGGCCCACGAAGGCCTTCGCACGCATCTCCATAGCCCCCACATCAGATTCGGCCATTGGATCAGGCCTGGATCTGACCGGAGATCGCCACCGCATGATTTTGGTGGGCTAGATCCAACCGTTGGACCTGGCCATCGAGTTGGCCCGATTCGAGTCCCCATCAGTTGCTTCCTTTTAGGTTGACTCGTCTTCGAATCTGATCAAGTCAACTCGGTCATCATCTTCCTCAAGTTGCCCTAAGTCTCCATCTCCGACTGCCACCGACGGACAACCACCATCCACGACCCTAAGTACAATCCCTTTGTAGCAAGTCCCCCATCCATTCCCTCAGTCTGGGTTACTGTCGGTTAGATTCTATCGCCTCCCCAACCGGCACACCTCCTCCAGAAGATGGAAGCGACCGCACCGAAAGCAAATCTCCTCGAGATTCTTGTAGACGAACCTCTATCAGAAACACCGATTGGTCCCTTAACAAGCGTCCCAACCTCAATGGTCGGGAGAGATTGACCTTCATGCACGCCCGAGCGAAGCCATGGCATCGAAGCTCCACCATGCAATCATCCACCGCAGTCAAATCTCCAGTGAGGCGCAGCACCTCCCAGATCACCGCCTCCTAAAATTTCACCAGAAGCCACGAAAGTCAAATCCAAAGCAAAGCCGTTCCAATCACACCCTCCTCAGGAAAGAACCCCAGCCACCATGGCTCCACAGCCAAGATTTGTCCGGTAACCACCCACAACCGTCGGAGAATCAAGTCCCTCTCCCTGTCATCCTTGAACCGGAATAGAAGGAAGCCCTTCTCCAACCCATACGCCGCCACATCTCCCTTCAGCCCCGCCTGCAGCTGAAATTCCTTATCCACCAGCTCCGATGCCACCCACCAACCCAAGCCCCTCGCAACCACCGCTGTGGCCACTTAGCACTCTGAGCTCTCCCTTACAACCTCCTCCGTGGGTGCGAAGACCTCCGAAAACCATCGAACTAGGTGATGCATCTCCTCTATCGTCGGCTCAGGTGAGATCCATACCGTCTGCCCTTACACAGCTCTCCTCCAGCTAGTTTTTGATTGATCTCCCACCTTTGAGGCCGTGGGGTGGTCTCCTGGCTTGCTCGACATCCCTTTCGACACATGCTGCATGCTCCGACCTGACAGATCATCGGTGATTCAAATCAAGGTCGAAGCACAACTCTCAAAGCATACTGAAAAACCACCATAACGGTCACTATTCAAAACCCATTAAACAAGTCTTCCCTTCTCGATTCGGGTTTAATTCGCCGTCGAGATCCAATTCTTTCTATGCCTTCTTCCAAAGCTACTGTCAGGGATTTCGGCATTACTCTACTTGCTCATGGCCTTGGGCTATTGGGCTCACCCTGGGTCGAGAAATTCTTTGTGCACCGCGGGCGCTGCAGCTCGACCGCACCACCTGCGGTGATGGCTCAGGCGCAGGGCTGGGCGAAAACTCTTTATGATTGGCTCAAGCGCAGGGCCGATCGAACCTTATGATGGGACTACTGATCTGATGGACCATCTCGAGAATTTTCAAACTCTGATGCTTCTGCAAAAGGCCAGTGATTCTCTATCGAGCTTTTCCTTCAACTTTAAGAAAGATAGATCGTCACTGGTATTCTAATCTACAGCCAAGCTCTGTAGACTCATTCTATCAATTAAGTCGGCTTTTCGTCATGCACTTTGTTAGTAGCCACCGACAGTGGAGTAACTCAGACTTTCTCGTCAGCTTTAAGCAGAGGGAGAATGAATCGCTATAAGACTATATAAGCCGATTCAATGTTGCGATTCTGGAGGTTCAGAATTTAGATCAGTCCATGGTGATGACCACGTTCAAAGCTAGGTTTCAACATAATGATCTTCTTTACTCGCTCAACTTAAGCTATCCAAAAGACTTCCCTGAAATATTGGAGCAAGCTGAGAACTATGCCCAAGCTGACGAAGCTTGGGACCAGCAAAGGGAGAACCTTGGTCGAGTATTACATCAGAACAGCGGCCAAGGAAAGAAAGACTTTCGACGAGTACAGCATCGATGCTCGAAATCGAAGCCCCGTCGCTCTCAGACCCCACCATGGAACAATCGACCTAGGTCTCCTGAATCACCTCATCGATCTAAGTCTCCCCTACAGAGGTTTCACTACTTTACTCCACTGAATACCCCCCGAGCCTGAATCATTATGGAGATAGAGCGGCAAGAAGAGCTTTCCCGATCGAGGAGGATGATTACCTTGGCACGAAAAAGAGATCCCAACAAATACTGTGGATACCACCACGATCACGAGCATGACACAGAGGAATATTGGCAGCTTAGGGAGAAAATTGAGGTATTGATTCGATGTGCGCACCTTTGCCGATATGTTGACGAACGTTAGATCTTGAGGAATCTGTGTGATGAGCCTCTCTAACAAGAAAACCCCCACAGAGATCAGCCAGTAGCAGGGATATCCTTGTGATCTCTGGGGGGCAGCTCGATCGGTGAACCCCAATACGAGCCGAGTTGAAGATAAGGAGATGAAGAAGGTGAGGATCGACGATGAGGTTACCTTCTCTGAAGCCGATCTAGATGGAATAAAGTGCCCACATGATGATCTTGTAGTCATTTCTTTAAATATTGCTAATTATGATGTACACTGGATCCTAGTTGATAATAGAAGTTTAGTTGATATTTGTTTATGATACTTTTGTTCACACGAACCTATACTCTAAGCTGCTGACGAGGAGGAATATACCTCTAATTAGATTCTCAAGTACTACGGTCCCGATGGAAGAAACCATCTCTTTGACCATAATAGTTGATGAGCTCCAAAGCAAGCTATCGTAAAAATAAATTATTTTGTGGTCAAAAGTCTGTCCATATACAATGTCATCTTAGGTCAGTCTGGATTGAATGCTCTCCGAGCTGTTCTATCAACTTACCACCTAATGGTGAAATTTTCAACTCCATATAGGGTCGGCAAGCTTTGAAGAAATCAGTAGCTTGCAAAGGAATACTATAGAGCTACTTTACGTGGGACACCCATAGAACAGCTAGTGGATGAGTTGGACGCACGGGATGAGCTAGCTGAACAAGAGGTCAACCGATGGAAGACCTAATCCTGATGTCCATTGATAAAGACTCAAACAAAGTGGTGAAGATCGGTTCAAATTTGTGCGAAGAGGATTGTCAGCACCTCATTTCCTTTCTACGTGCCAATGATGATGTATTTGTTTGGTCAGCTTCAGATATGCTTGGCATTGATTCGGAGGTCATAGTCCATTAACTCAATGTGGATCCAAAGCATCATCTGGTCAGATAGAAAAAGCACATCTTTGCTCTCGAGCAGCAAAAAGCCATACAGGAAGTCTACTACCCATAATGGTTGGCCAACATTGTCTTTGTTAAAAAAGCTAATGGGAAGTGGTACACTTGTATTGACTATGCTGACCTTAATAAGGCATGCCCGAAGGATAGCTATCTTCTGTCCTGCATTGATCAGCTGGTGGATGCAACTTCAGGATATCAACTACTATCATTCATGGATGCTTTTTTTGGATATAACAAGATACGAATGGCCTCCGAGGATGAGGAGAAGATCTTTTTTGTCACTGATTAGGGTCATTTTTGCTATAGGGTTATGCCATTTGGCCTAAAGAATGCAAGTGCGGCCTATCAATGGCTTGTCAATAAGATATTTAGAGAGTAGATCGATAGAAATATAGAGGTGTACATCGATGATATGCTTATTAAAGTAAAACTATCGAACATCACATAACCGACCTTGAGAAGATGTTCATGATGCTACAGTGCTTTCATATGAAACTTAACCCCAGCAAGTGTGATTTGGTGTTACCTCTGATAAATTCTTCGACTTCATGGTGTCTCAATGAGGAATCGAAGCAAACTCAGAAAAAATCCAAGCCCTCCAAGAAATGAAGCTTCGGAGGATGATAAAGAAGTATAATGCCTAACTGGAAGAATCATAGCTCTGAAGAGGTTCCTATCAAGATCAGTTGAGAGGAGCCTCTCCTTCTTCAAAGCCCTCAAATTGGCAAAGAACTTTCAATCGTCGGACGAATATCAAGCTGCATTCAATGATCTAAAAAGATACCTTGGCTCACCTCCTCTCCTTAGCAGACCTGAACCTGGAGAAGTACTGTACCTATACCTTACCATCTTGCCCTCCACAATCAGCTCGATCCTCATCTAACAGGAGGCTAAGATGCAGAAGCCGATTTATTACGTTAGTTGGATACCCCATGATGTCGAGATCGGATATATGAAACTTGAGAAGGTAGCTTATGCTCTCGTGATATCTTCAAAAAAGCTATGCCCATACTTCCAAGCACACACCATCGACATCCTCACCGACCAGCCCATCAGATTGGTACTTTATCAGTCTGACACTTTTGGGCGACTAGTTAAGTGGGCTGTCGAGCTAGGAGAGTTCGACATTAAATACCTATCTCGGCCATCCATCAAGGCTCAAGCATTAGCTGATTTCATCCTGCAATGCACCATCCTAGAAGAGGAGCAGAATATCGAGGAAGCAGCTCCAATGACCGATGAATGCTGGGTTCTTCATGTGGATGGTTCATCAGACACCATAAGTTTGGGAGCTGGGTTGATCTTTATAAGCCCAAATGGAGTAGTCACAGAATACATCTTGCGCTTCGAGTTTCCTACCTCCAATAATGAAGCCGAGTATGAAGTGCTGGTGAGCAGGCTGAGAATGATGAAAGATTTGGAAGTTCGGCACCTCAAGATTCACAGTGACTCACAGTTTATCGTAGGCCAAGTTCAAGAAGAGTATGAGGCTCGGGAGTCAAATATGGTAAAGTATTTACAGAAAGTCAAAGACTTTACCTCTAACTTCACCACCATGAACATCCAACAAATATCGAGGGTGGAGAATGTGCGTGCCGATCTTCTTTCAAAACTTGCAATGATAGGTGCGGCCAACCTAAAAGAAGCCCATACCTTGAAACACTTAAGAAGCCAAGCATTGAAGAGCCTGCTCTGATGCAAACAAATCCTGAGCCAAGCTGGATAGATCCTATTTTACACTATTTATAGGATGGAGTGCTACCTACCGATCGAGATGAAGCCAAGAAGATAAGATACATCATGTATGATGGGAGGCTGTACAAAAGGTCTTTCACTCTACCCCTACTTCATTGTCTTCGTCCTTCAAAAGCTGAGTACGCCCTATGAAAAGTGCACGAGGAGATCTACGGCAATCACTTGGGGGCAAAGCCCTTGCTCTTAAAATCTTGTGATAGGAGTACTTTTGGCTAACCATACAGAAAGATGCTGTTGACCTGATGAATAAGTGCGACTAATGCTAGAGGACTTCAAATATTCAGCGCCGACCTTCAACTCCTTTAGCTCCAATCACGACCCCTTGGCCCTTCACTCAATGGGGAATGGATATTCTCAAGCCTTTCCCAATGGCAGCGACATAGAAGAAATTTTTGCTCATTGCGATCAATTATTTCACCAAGTGGGTAGAGGCAGAAGCACTGGCGACTATCACTTCGGCCAAGGTTTGTGACTTTATGTGAAAGTCAATCATCTGTCGATTCGACTTGCCACGAGCAATTATTATCAACAACGGACGACAGTTCGACAATCCAAAGTTCAAGGGGTTTTGCAATGGACTGGGCATCAACCATAGGCTAATCTCAATAGCTCATCCTCAGAGCAACGGCGAAGTTGAAGTGATGAACAGTACTTTATTGCAAGGGCTAAAGCTTGTCTGGCGTAGGCCAAGGGACTATAGGTTGAAGAGTTATATCATGTGCTATGGACATATTACACAACCTAGCGGCTTCTAATAAGAGCAACCCTCTTTAAACTGACTTTCAGAATTAAAGCTATTATGCCACTTGAGATTGGCTTGCTGACCCTGCAGGTGGAAGAATTTGAAGCGGACAATAATTCATTTGGACTGAGAGTGAATTTAGATTTGCTGAAGGAAACTCAGAAATAGGCACAGATTCGAATGACCAACTATCAATAGAGGGTAGCTCGGTACTACAACTCTCGAGTTAAAGAAAATCTTTTTTGGTGGGACAGCTAGTTCTTCATCGAGCTAAGATTTTTACTCAACAGAATGATCGAAACTTACACCAAATTGGGAAGGCCCCTACTGCATTGCTGAAATAGTCTGATCAGAAGTTTATCAACTTTGCCCACTGGACGGAACTCTAATCTCCAAGACTTGGAATGCCGACAACTTACGTATCTACCACCTTGAATTGTAACTTTTATTATTAATCAAATAATAAAGTATTTCTTTTATTAAACTTTATGTTCTTTTGAAAAACACACGATCCTCGGCTAGAGTCGAGGAGCAAAACGTGTTCTCCATATGATTTTCAAAACATGCGATCCTTGACTACGATCGAGGAGCGAAATGTGTTCTCCAAACATGCGATCCTTAGATACGGTCGAGGAACAGAACGTATTCTCCATATGGTTCTCCAAAATATGCGATCCTCGACTACGATCGAGGAACTGAACGTGTTCTCCATACGATTTTTCAAAACATGCGATCCTCAGCAACGACTGAGGAGCTAAATATTCTCTTTGCGATTCTCCAAAATATGCGATCCTCGGCTACGATCGAGGAGAAGAACGTGCCCTCACACAAACTTCGGAATCACTACATCAATGCATGATCCTCGACCATGGTCGAAGATCTAACGCCCTAAAGTCTGATCTTTTATCTATCGAGATACAATAGTTGTCCTATTTAGAAGTAATTTCTGTTCTTCATTGCCTAGAAAGTAACCTAAAGACCGAATACCGACCTCAACAGCTTGCAGGAAAAAGAATCTTCATTGAAGGAAATTTTTAAAGCTTTGGTTAGATTTGATACAAAATGTCCCGACAAATGTCAAGGTCTACAAAATGGGCCAACCTATGTTCAAGCTCGGACATACCCAAGCTTGCGTATAAAAAAGGAAAAAAAGAAAGCTTAAGCCCCCTCAGGGGCATGTGGCTCGTCGGCTTCAGCATGATCGGAGAGGATGATGACGATCGGAGGCGGAACCGATGCTGCATTCTCGACCACCTGATCTTCTTGTGCTGGGTCGAAAATCTCCTGGACATGCAGACCCTCATCCTTAACTTCATCGATCCCCTCCTCCTCGCCATCTGACTCTAGGAGGTCGAGGTTGAAATTAGGGGTAGCCTTTTTGATCTTCTCCTTGAGGTCGGCTGCCCCTGCATGTACAAGGCCATGTCAAACTCTGCCTTAATGTTCTGAAACTCGATCGAAGATTTGAAGGCTTCAATCACGGCAACCTTGACGGCCTCCAGCTTTTCTTCATACTTCTTCTTCTCAACCGATAACCGAGCTTCAAATTCAGTCTGAACTTTGGACAACTCGGACTCTAGTCACTTCAATTCCTCCTTCAACAACCTAGCCTCACCCCGGCATTCAACTTCATGAGCTCGGCGTCCTCCACCCTTTTGGTGGCCTATCTGGCCTTCTCCTCAGCCTCCCTAGAAATATGTCGAGCCTCGTACATCGCCTCCGCAAAGTGGTCAACATGGTGGGCGAGCTAAAAATAAATAAATAAATAAGTAATATATATATATATATATATATATGTATGTATATATATAAAGTCAGTATCAAATGAAAAGATCAATGACAACCAAAGAATACAGAAAGGTCATCATGTACCTGAAGTATGCAATCATATGAGTCCTGAACTCAGAATGCACTGCCCTCAGCATCGAAGGCTTCGACATCGACCGACAGAAGGATCGATCGAAGAAGAGACTGGATAGCTCGGTAGTCACCAACATCCTTCTGAGTGTCTTGTTCAACCTCCGAGGGGACTCCCATCGGAGGAGAGATTTCAATCGGATCATCGAACGATCGTGAGGACATACACACTGAGATTCAGGGTTTGCCTAAACTATGTTGAGTCGAGGAAGTGGAAGGTCGGGGGTCAGGTCCCCTCGGTGCGACTGACTAGAGTGGCACCACTGCCTTGGTAGGCATCGAAGACTCCCTTCTTGGAGTACTGCTCAATCCCGAGGAGCCCCCAACAGCAGGCTGAGCAGGAACGGCCTCAGTACAGCCTCATTTCGGAGTTAAGGCTGTTTTCACCTTCTTCCTCTTCACGGCCTGACAAAGAGCTTCAACGTCATCGGGGTTCATTGCTGCATAAAAGATGAGGTTAGTCAAAAAAAGGGAAGAGACGTCGAACTAAAGTATTATTAACAGGACACTTACTCTTAGGGTCGGTTGAACTCAACCCGACCTTGAATAAATTCTTCTCGACAAAGAGCTTGGTCAACAGAATGGGAGTATGACTGAGGATCTGCTTCAATACCTCCTTCTCAATATTTGACAAACTTGGAGTTCTGACCACCGACCTATGAGGTCTATCCCACGACGTACTAAAGTCCCAGAGTTGCTCGGTTGAGACAAAAAAGCACTCCTTCCAACTATGTATCGAGGAAGGAGCACCTCGGAAGAGACAGCGTCCTCTCCAAAGAGAGGCGTACCACCACCCAACCTCCATAGGATGCTCCTTTAATGTGAAGCAAGCACGAAGAAGATGGGAGGTCAGTTCGACCCTGAGGAGAAGGAAGTGAGCAAAGAAGCCTATAATCGGGTGCCATGAGTTCGACGCAATGCTACAGAAACTTATTCTATATAATTTAAGAAATTTCACTATGAGATAGTAGAAGGACAACCGTACGCCAACTTTCAAGGATTCCTCATACAAGCTAGCCCGACTCTGATGAGGAAGAGCTATTCTTTCATTAGAAATGGAGACCTCTAGCTGAAACTCAGCTGAAATTTGATATTTTAACCTAATGACCTCCAAGTCCTCGGGAGTGAGGATAAAGTTTACTCTAAATGGACCGAAGTCTAAAACTTTGGATCTACCTGAAGAACAAGCAACATCAGTCTGAGGATCTGCACTCCTAATGGCATCATCCGAGCTCCATGACTCAGGCTCCACACTCCTAATGCCGCCACTCGAGCTCCAGGTGGTGGAGGATGACCTAACCTCACCCATGGTAAAGAAGGGACTGACCTAAAGATGAGGCGACCAAGCAATCGTGGGGAGACGATCAGAAATAGCTCGGCTTTACCCGAGCAATTGGGTAGAATCGTCAAGTGCCAGAGTTCTCCCCTCTGAACAGTAGAAACAGTAAAAATAAAGTTACCCTAGTCCTATTTATAGAAATCCAAGATGGTTCCAATCTATCATCGATTTACCTTCCTCGATCGATGTTCGACAAGTGGCAACTTTTGATTGGTCGAAACATGGCTCCCATGGATCCAAGCAACCAACAGCCCAGATTTGAAGATGATTCACTTCAAAGCATTAATCTTTGACATGTGCCAGTATGAGACAACTCGACTGGGTCAGCCTTGACCTCAGACGAGTACTCTCTTCGATCGATCTATAAGTAGCTCGACCTTGAGAGTGGGGGACATCTATTGTAGACCTATATCTCGATCTCGACTAAGCAAACCTCTTATCGAGCAATGGGAAGTGGATGACCTAACACGGATGCAGATGCGACAAGAGGTAGAATACCTCATTGGCAACAAATCTCATCTCTTCAGTCTTGGACGATCTATTTTAGGTCATCCTAGGCCGACTAATCCCTATAACTAGAGATCGATGTCCACTCATCTCCATGACCTCAACTTTGGATGACTTGATATAGCTCGCACTCGACCGACCTATGCCAATTAACAAGAAGACAAGTATGTGCTCCATATGCTCTGGTACCTCACCCATGATGACATACGATAGGTCGGCTCTGATGACCTACTATGGGTCGACTTCGATGACCCATCTTAGATCGATGGTGACTGAGCTATTTCTTCATCAACTGATCCGTCCTTCCTTCAAATTGGGAAAGTCCAAATAGATTAGAACTCCTCCGAGGTTGAGTCTCCCATAAAAAAAAATTCTTCTCCGAATCAATTAAGGCTCTGAGACGGATACGACTTAAACTTCTCCCCTATAAATTAAGGCTTCAGGACCTTTTCAAGATATGCAATCAATCGACTCCTCACTCTCCCTCTCATTGTTCTCCATCTTCTGACTTGAGCATCGGAGGGTCTACACTAGAGAACACCCTCCGGTGTGGATTATTTTGCAGGCATTCGAGCAAAGCTCCAGCCGCAGTTCCACCTCAATGACCAATCTCAGGCGAGGAGATCGGCAGTAACAGTTGTTAAAGGCACGAACACATTTCTGCTAATAGAGAGGTGGTTACAACTCATCCCAAGCGGATATATAATTGTTGCACTATCAATGTAATTAAGACTCTCCATGTGCACGACATGGAGATTGTTACTAAGGAGCTAGAGGAGTTGAGGCCCATGTTTGTCTTATTGTGTAATGGATAATGGTCCCTTTCCTATATAAGGTGCAACAAGAGGACCTCTGAGTATTACATTCTGAAGCTCTTACACTCACCCATGCTCTACAACTCTTTTAATTCTCTTTTGTTCCATCAGAATTCGAAAATGTTAAGTATTGGAGAGTCCTTCGTCAGACCAACTCTACTAACTAAACTTCTTTTCTGATTTCAAATTGGATCAGACATGCCATGAGAGCTCCTTTAATCGAACTTCTTAGCTCGACCGATCTCATTGCTTTACCTCATATTCCATCATTCAACTTGAATTTTGATGGCAACAGATACAATCTATACCTAAGATCCTGATTAAATTCATGTGTAAACAATACAAATCTAGCTCTTTATCAATGTATCTAATTAAAGAATAACCATTGCTATTGTTGCTCCTAATCTCCCCACCTGAGATCGGACCGTCGAGATGGAGATGGCCAAGGTGAAACTACTGCTGGAGCTCCACCCGAATACCTACAAAAAGTTCTTACCGGGATGTCCTCCGCTAAAGACCCTCCAACGCTCAAGTCAGGAGATGAAGAATAATGAAAAGGAGAGAGTAGGGAGTCGAGAGCTTACTTTGAGAGTCTCAATACCCTTTTATTTATAGAAGAGGAATTGGAGTAGTATACATCTCGAAAGTCATGATAGCTTTTCAGATTTGATGTGCAGATTGATTCGGAGAAGTTATTTCTTTTACGGAAGATTCAATCATGGAGAAATTCTTCTCTATTTAGATTTTTTCAATTTAGGAGAGGTGGATCTGGTCGAAGGAAATATAGCTCGATCGTGGACGAGCTAGAATAACTCATCAAGGCCGAGGTGAACTGGGTACGGGGCAATGAACAGGAATCACTGCTAATAGGGTGTGTTCGGCAACCTTCGTGTCTGTCATACATGCATGATCTGACAAGCATCCGTCTACCATAGCTCGATCGGAGCCAAAGATCCTTCTAGCCGAGGTCGAGGTACAGATCCATAATAGATGCCCCCCACTCTCAAGGTCAAACTTGTATAAGATCGGTCGAAGAGAGTATTAGTCTGAGGTCGAGGCTGATTTTATCGAACTATTTTCTATTGACATGTGTCAAGGATCGACTTTCTAAGGTGAACCGTCTGCAAATCTGGACCGTCGAATCATCGGATCCACAGGAGTCACATTCCAACCAATCATGGGCTTCCACTTGGCGCATATCGATAAGGGAGGTAATTCGCCAATAGATCGGAGCTGTCCAAGCCCCTATAAATAGGCACTATTGAGATTTACTTTTTTACCATTCTAACTATTCAGTGAGGGAGCTCTGGCACTTTGTCTTTCGGCAATTTTGCTCGACTAAAGCTGAGCTACGATCGACCCCATCTTCGTCCCTTGTCTTGCTCGACCGCATCATCCCCATAGGTTAGTTTCCTATCCTCACTATGAGTGCATCGAGTTCATCCCCATCCACTTGGAGTTCGAATGATGATCTGAGATGTGCGGACCCTGAGTCCAATGTAGCTTCTTCTTTGGATAGACCTGAAGCAAGCGAGGTATCGGACTTTGGTCTATTTAGGATGAACTCCATCCTCACCCCAGAGGATTTGGAGGTTATCAGACTAAAGTACCAAATTTTGATCGAATTCAGACTGGAGGTTGTTGTTCCTAAGGAGTGCATAGCTTTTCTGTGTCGAGGTCAAGTAAGCCTTTACGAATAGTCATTGAAGGCCAGTCTTAGGCTACCTTCCATTGTTTAGTTGTAGAATTCCTCAACCTGTACCAAGTAAGTCCTTATAGCGTAGTGCTGAACTCATGGCATCAAATCCTAAGTTTTCTTGTCCATTATCTTCTCTTCAGGATCGAACCGACCTCCTGCCTCTTCAAGGCATGCTTCACATTGAAGAAGCATCCTACAGAGGTCGGGTGATGGTATGCATCTCCTCGGAAGGGGTAATGTCTCTTTCGAGGTGCTTCTTTCTCGGTTCATAACTGAAAGGAGCAAATTTTCTTTATCTCGATCGAGCAATCTTGGAACTTCAATATGTCATGGGGTCGACCTCAAAGGTCGGCAGTCAGAGCCCCAACAAAAGGAGACATTGGTGTAAATCTTCAGTCTCACTCTCCCTCCATTATCCAAGCTCCTTGTCGAAGAGAATTTGTTCAAGGTCAGGTTGAGCCCGGCTGACCTTGCAAGTAAGTAGGTTTTGATCTTATTTTTAATTCAATGCTCTTTCTTTCCGGCTAACCTCATCTTTTGTGCAGCAATGAGACCTGAGGATATTGAAGCTCTTCATCAGGTTGTCAAAAGAAAGAAGGCAAGCATAGCTCTAGTTCCAAAGTGCGGCCGAACTGAGGTCGTTCTTGCCCAGCCCGCGGTCAGTGGTTCTCGAAGCCCAGTCATGCTCCTCTGAGGAAGGAGTCTTCGATGCTGAAGGCTATGCAGCCCCTCAGATCTGCCACTCCAGGGAATTCAGTCCACTATCCTTCCACCTCCTCATCGCAGTGGAGTTCGGTGCCCCCGAATTTCAGTGTGAATGTCACCGCACCCAGCCGACTTATCAATTAAGATTTCTCCGCTGGTGGGAGCTCCATTGGATGCTGAGACCTAAGATAATAGGAAGGGCATAGGGGACTATCGAGTTGCTCGGACTTTACTTTGGTCGGCAATGACACCTGTTGACGTTGAGGCCTTCGATGCTGAAGGCAGTGCTTTCCGAGTCCATAAGTCATATGATTTTCTTCTTTGAGTAAGCGATGATCTTCCACTGATTCTCAGTTCTTTCAATTTTTCTATTTGATGCTTCCTGATCTCTTTTCTTTTTTTTTAGCTCATCTATCACATAGATCACTTGGTCGAGATGATCCGAAAAGCTCGACGGATCTCCCGGAAGGCCAAGGAAAAGGCCAACTAGGCTATCAGAAGGGTGGATGATGCCCAACTCTCAAGGCTTAAGGCCGAGCAAGGGGCCACATCACTGAAGGCCGAGGTAAAGTAGTTTGAGTCTGAGCTTTCCAAGGCTCGACTGTCCATCGAGAACAATAAGTGGAGAGAGAAGCTGGAAGCCGCCAAAGTTGCCACGATCGAAGCCTTCCACTCTTCCAATGAATTCTGAGATATCAAGGTGGAGTTTGACTTTGCCTCATATCTGCAAGGGGTCGTGGACTTCAAGGAAAGGTTGGGAGCTACTTTCCAACCTGGACCTCAAGCCTAAGGAGTTAGATGATGAGGAGGGGGTCGACAAGGTCAGAGATGATGGAGTGCAAGTCAAGGACTTCTTCAACCCAACTCATGGAGATCAGGCAGTTGAGGAAGTAGCATCAGCTCAGCCTCCTGCAGTCATCCTCTCCGATCCTGGTGATGCCGGTGAGTCCATGCCCCTGATGGGGCTTAGAATTTTTTGTACTTCTGCTCGAGCATGTACGGGCTTGATTATTGGTCGGTCTCTTTTGGATGCCAAGGTATTTTGTACCAAATCGAACAAAATTTTGTAAGAATTTCTCCTCAATGAAATCACTTTTTCGCATGTCATGGATGTCGGTTAATGAGATGAGTTGAGTTTGGTATCTGACCTTAGCTGGATATCGTCATAGGTAGTCATTAGTTAGAACTGCACCCATCTCCTTTAGATCATCTTTTAGAGATGAAATGTAGAAACCAATGATGTTCCTGAATAGACTCAAACTTTGAGCCATCGTACTTCGATAGGGAGAACATCGAGTTCGAGATTGTTGGGCTGATCAATCAACTCGTAGGAGGATGAAGAACTTGTCGGAGATTATAAAAATGCATTCCGTTCAGCTCGTCTGTGGATGAGGAGCGTGCATTGAAGATCGCTTAGAGACGCATTCTGTTCAACTCATCCGTGGACAAGGAGAACGCGTTGGAGAACCACATCGAGATGTATTCTGCTCAACTCATCCATAGATGAGGAGCGCACGTTGGAGATCGTTTGAAGATGCATTCCCTCAGCTTATCCATGAACAAGGAGCATACGTTGGAGATCATTTGGAGATGCATTCTGCTCAGCTCGTCTGTGGATAAAGAGCGTGCATTGGAGAACCACATGAAGATGCATTTCGGTCAGCTCATCCATGGATGAGGAGCACGTATTGGAGATCATTTAGAGATGCATTTCGCTCAACTTGTCCATAAACGAGAAGCGAGTGTTGGAGAACCACATAGAGATGCATTTCACTCAGCTCGTTCATAGACGAGGAGTGCACATTGGAGACCATTTAGAGATGCATTTCGCTTAGCTCGTCTGTGGATGAGGAGAATGCATTGGAGAACCCATGAAGATACATTTCGCTTAGCTCGTCCACGGACGAGGAGTGCACGTTGGAGATATTTTGGAGACACATTCCAGTCAGCTCATCCATGGATGAGGAGTGCATATTGGAGAACCACATGGAGGTACATTCTGTTCAGCTTGTCCATGGATAAGGAGCATGTGTTGGAGATCCTTTGGAGATACATTCTGCTCAGCTCGTTCGTGGATGAAGAGCACGCATTGAAGATTATTTAGAGATGCATTCCACTTAGCTCGTCTGTGGATGAGGAGCGCACATTGAAGATTGTTTGGAGATGTATTTCGCTCAGCTCATCTGTAGACGAAGAGCACGGATTGGAGACCGTTTGGAGACATATTCTGCTCAGCTCATTCGTGAATGAGGAGCGGGTGTTGGAGAACCGCATGGAGATGTATTTCGCTCAATTTGTCCATGGATGAGGAGTGCGTATTGAAACTATTTGGAGATGCATTCTGCTCAGCTCGTCTGTGGACGAGAAGTGCTCATTAGAGTCATTTGGAGATGTATTCCGCTCAACTCGTCCATGGACGAGGAGCACATATTATTTAGGTAACATGTAGATCTATAAAATATTTTTTATTATTTAATTTAATAAAATTATAATTTAAGGATGATAAATACATAAATTGTTGGAGTTTCAAGTCCTAGAGATCGGAGTTCCATCCAGTCGGTGAAGACGATAAACTCTTGGTCGAACTGTTTCATCAACACGGTACGGACCCTCTCAGTTTGGTGTGAGCTTTGATCATTCAGTCGGACGTAAAACTTCATCTCTTCGAAGGACAAGTTCATCGACTCAAAAGGCTTTTCTCTTAACTCGTGAATTATAGTACCGAGCTATTCTTTGTTGGTAGTTGGCCATCCGAATCCGTGCTCCTTCTCGAATTTCTTTCAGTAAATTTAGCTTCGCTCTCAGCCCAATAGAGTTGCTATCTTCATCGAACTCTTCCACTCATAATGTGGGTAAGTCGATCTGAAGAGGTACGATGGCCTCAGTCTCGAAAGCCAGTTTAAAGGGGGTCTCTATGGTTGGAACTCGCAGAGTTGTATGATATACCCAAAGTACGTGGTACAGTTCTTCAACCCATAATCCTTTAGCTTGGCCTAGGTGAGCCTTGAGTCCTTGTAGCAAGGTCCTATTTGTCACCTCAGCTTCACCATTACTTTGGAGATAAGCTACCGAATTCAACCTGTAGGAGATGCTGAGCCTTTCATAGAATCTTGTGAACTTTGGATTATCGAATTGACATCCGTTATTGATGATAATGGCTGAAGATAAGCCGAACCGACAGATGATTGACTTTCACATAAAGTCACAGACCTTGACCTCATTGATGGTCGTCAATGCTTCCGCTTCTACCCATTTGATAAAATAATCGATTGCTACGAGTAAAAATTCTTCTATACCACCACAATGGGAAAAGATTGAGGACGTCCATCCCCCATCGAGCGAAGGGCTAGGATGTGGTGATTGGAGCCAGAGGGGTGGAAGGTTGGCGATGGATGTTCGAGTTCCTCTGGCACTGGTCATATTTGCTCACTAGATCGGCAGCATCCTTCTGCATGGTCGGCCAAAAAAATTTTTATCATAGCACCTTATGGGAAAGCACCTTACCCCCAAGTAATTATCGTAGATCCCCTCGTGGACTTCTCGTAGGGCATATTCTGCTTTTGAGAGATGGAGACACCGAAGTAAAGTTTGAGTGAAGGACCTTTTGTAGAGTCTCCCATCATATATGAGGTATTGGGGCACAAAATGCCTTAGCCTCTTGGCTTCGTCTCGGTCAGCTGGCAACACTCCATCTTATAGATATTGGAAGATCGAATCTATCCAGCTTGACTTAGGATCTATTTGCATCACAAGGGACTCTTCAGTGCTCGGCTTCTCAAGAGTTTTTAGATACGAGCTTCTTTATAGATCGGTCTTACCGAGCATCGCGAGCTTAGACAAGAGGTTAGCCCTCACATTCTTCGATCTCAGTATTTGTTGGATGTTCATGGTGACAAAACTGGAGGCAAGGTCCTTGACTTTTTGTAGATATTTCATCATGTTCAGCTTCTGTGCCTCATATTCTCCCTACACCTGACCGACGATGAGTTGAGAGTCACTATGGACCCTCAAATGCCAAACTCCCAATTCTTTTGCTATTCACAGATTAGTCACTAATGCCTCGTACTCAGCTTCATTATTCAAAGTGGAGAATTCGAAGTGTAGTGCATTCTCTGCAATCACCCCATCAAGATTGGTCAAGATCAGTCCAGCTGCTAAACCCATGGTATTCAAGGAATTGTCTACATGGAGAACCCAACATTCTTCAGGTGTTGGTGCTGTCTCATCATCGCTTTGTTCTTTGTCTGGGATGATGCACTCTAAGATAAAATTAGCCAATGCTTATGCTTTGATGGACGGCCTTGGGAGATACTTTATATCAAATTCTCTTAACTCGACAGTCCACTTAGCCAGCCACCCAAAGATATCAGGTCAATAAAGCATGGACCTGATCGGTGAGGATAGTAATTATATGTGCTTGAAAATATGGATGTAACTTCTTGGAGGATATCATGAAAGCATAGATAACTTTTTTCAGTCTCGTATATCTGATTTCAGCATTATGGAGGACTCAGCTGACATAATAGACCGACTTTTGCACCTTGGCCTCCTGTCGAACAAATACCAAACTAACCATCGAGAGCGAAATTGTGAGATATAAGTACAGCACTTCTCCAAGCTCTGATTTACTTAAAAGAAGAGGTGAGCTGAGGTATCTTTTGAGTTCATCAAACACAACCTGACACTCGTCCAACCATTGAAAGTTCTTCGCTTGTTTGAGAGCTTTGAAGAAGGGAAGACTCTTTTCGACCGATCTTGAAAGAAATCTGTTCAAAGCCGTGATTCTTCCAATTAGGCACTGTACCTCTTTAATCATCCTCGAAGGCCTCATCTTTTGAAGAGCTTGAATCTTTTCGAGGTTTGCTTCAATCACCCGTTGCGACACCATGAAGTCCAGAAACTTGTCGGAGGTGATGCCAATTGTGCACTTGCTGGGATTGAGTTTCATCTAGAAATGTCGTAGCGTGGCAAACATCTTCTCAAGGTTGATGATGTGGCACTGAAGATGTTCGCATCGAATGAGCGCTTCTATCTCCTCTCTGAGCTGCCATCATTCTTCCGTATCATGCCTATGATCCTGGTGGTATCTGCAATACTTCTTTGGATTTCTTGCTCATGCCGAAGCAACCATCCTCCTTGTCCGAGGGAGCTCTTCTTGGTGTTCTATCTCAATGAGTATCTAGGCCCGAGAGGTGTTCAGTGGAGTGAAGTAATGAAATCTCCATGGAAGGATTCTAGATCGGTATTGCACTGTAGGAGATCCAGCTCAATTTCCCTAGGTGGAGTCCGAGATGACAAGGCCTTTGTTCAACATGTTGATGCTACACTCATCGATAGTCTTTCTTCTTTTCTTGTCCAGCATTCGACTGTGATCCTCCATCAAAGTTCTCCCCTTACTGATCCCAAGCTTCTTCAGCTTGGGCATATCTCTCTATCCGCTCTAATTTTTGGTGAAGTCTTTCGGATACTTTTTGTTGAGCAAGAAGAGGAGGTCATTTTGAAGAAGCCCGACCTTTATTGCAGTCATTACCACAGATTGATCTAAATTCCGTACTTTTAAGGTCGCAGCGTTGAAACGATTAATGTAATCCCAGAGTGGCTCATTCACCCACTACTTTATGCTGACGAAGAAGTTTGAGTTGCGATGCTACTGACGACTGCTAATGAAGTGGGCTACAAACATTCGACTTAGCTGATGAAAAGAATCCATGGTGTTTGGTTGCAGACTCAAATACCATTGGTGGGCAGCCTTCCTCAGGGTCGATAAAAAAGCTCGATAGAGAGTCGCATCGGTTGCCCCTTGTAAGAGCATCAGAGATTTCAAATTCTCTAAGTGGTCCACTGGGTCAATAGTTCCGTCACACGATTCCAACTGCAACATCTTGAATCAGGGTGGCAAGGGTTCGCTCATGATTTCTAAGTGAACGGCAGATCGGTGTTGAAACCCAAATCGACATCTGGTCGTTTGTTGGGAAATGTGTCCCAAAAGCCAATCGTCAAGCTGTTGACGGTTGAGCAACCAAGTATTGTAATTGATTTATTAATAAATAAATATATTTGGCATTTTCATCATAAGCTTTCATCTTCTAATGAACT
>KE505547.1:282680-293616 GCA_000441515.1 Elaeis oleifera
ATCGTTGTGGTGCTTGTAGTACATCGAGCCGTTGCTGCATCTCCCAAAGCCTCCTTTCCAGGTCGTTCTCTCGAGTTGGGGGTTGATGAGGAGAAAATGGCCCAGTGTTGAGTCCCTCCTCAAGATCGGTATGGGCAATCGTCTATGCCTGTGCCGGGTTGGGCTATCAGAGTGGCTAAGATGGCTGGCTCCTGCCCTTAGGCTACGGAGAGGTCGATCTACTGATCTTCTTCTAGTCGGCTGTGGATTTTTTGGGACGCGATGAGGCTCGATATTCTATTGCATCTCCCTCATCGCGGTCAAAAGAGCTTGCGCTTGTTGGACGAGACTGTTGTACTAATCCTGGGAGACTGTCGGTGCTGCTGGTGGGGAATTCTTCTGGATTAGCGATGGTGGCTCGTTCACCAATGGGGCGTTGTTGGCTTGTCTACCATTAGAGCAGTACGACGCATTCAAGGCCCCCTTTTATGTCTTCACGATGACCTACGGCGAGCTCTCCCCTTTCAGAACAGAACCTCAAATTTAGTCGGGATCCTTCCTCTAGTGCCAAGTGTTGCTCCTAATCTCTCCACCTGAGGTCGGACTGCCGAGGTAGAAATGGCCGAGGTGAAACTACCACTAGAGCTCCATCCGAATATCTGTAAAAAGTCTTCATCGGTATTTCTCCGATGAAGATCTTCTGATGCTCAAGTCGGGAGATGGAGAACAATGAGAAAGAGAGAGTAAGGAGTTGAGAGCTTACTTTGAAGATCTCGATATCCCTTTATTTATAGAGAAGGAATTGGAGTCGGATTCATCTCAAAGTCATGATAACCTTCCATATTTGATGTGCAGATTGATTTGGAGAAGTTATTCCTTTTGTAGGAGATTCGATTGTGGAGGAATTCTTCTCTATCTAGTTTTTCAATTTAAGAGTGGTGGACCTGGTCGAAGAAAATATAGCTCGATCGTGGATGAGCTAGAATAGCTCGTCAAGGCTGAGGTGAACTGGCTACGAGTTGAGAAATGAGAACCGCTGCTAATGGGGTGTGTTCGACAACCTTCGTGTCAGTCATACACGCATGATCTGACAAGCATCCATCTACTATAGCTTGGTCGGAGCCGACGATCCTTCTAGCCGAGGTCGAGATATAGATCCACAACAGCTATCTTATATCACTCCTCATCTTTTGCCATGTAAATATTATTTAAAATTAATATTATAATATGATATATTATTATATTTTAATATAGATAAAAATATAAAGTAATGTATCATTGATGGAAACAAATTGTAATATTATCATGTTGTATGTGGCTAAATATATTGCATATAATGTGATATATTCTAATAATATTAAAATAATTCATCACTTTACAAAATTATTTGAATATTTTCACTAATATAATGAATCTAAAATAGTGGGCACTATAAGGGTAAAATGCCTCATTCCTAATAAACACTTTTGCTCTTAATCAATACCTAAATAATATTGATGTAAGAAATATTATGCATAATCTCAATTAGCAACTGAAGAGAATCCAGATCAATATGAACCGACCTAATCACCTCATCCATGGACAACCTGAAGCTACGATCACACCAATCTAAGATACTCAATAGCAGTTATGCCCAAGATCAATATTCGATTGTTGTGGTATAGATAAAACGTCTGAAACCAACGAACGAGGGCTTATCCCAACTACATGCTGATCATGGGATATGATCGCCATAGCTACAACCACTACTCATCTCAAAAAACGATCGCTGACCTCTCATATAAATAGAAAGAGGTAGGGGCCTTCAGATATGCCTCAAGCTTCTCTCATTTTTTTATTTTTTTTTATTATTCTCTGATCTCTATATGATTTGAGCATCGAAGGATATCCACCTAAAAAATTTCTAAAGCCCTGGCCGCTCCATGCACATACAACTTCTTTAGCCCAACCAATCCAAATGAGGCCTAAAAGTCTGCTGCATCAGCGGACAGACCGCGTCCTCCACGGTAATATCTTCCGATGCACCGCATCTTGACTCGGGCTGACTTCATTCACCTTATGTTAATACTTTTTACTGAAAATTTATTGCCTTCACTGCTCGCACAATATAACCGTGCATGCAGCTGCCGCTGCATCCTACGATCTGCAAAGATGCATGTTTGATAAATGGAGATCGTAGAAACCAGCGGTCGTGATTGGCTGCATATATAAATAATAAATCTTTGCGTTTTTTAAACACCACCTGACCAATCCCCCGTTGCGCTGCCAAGCAAGCAACAAAGCAAGGAAGAAAGGTCTCGTGCAGCGGCGTGAACGCAAGCAGTTATTGCCTTCCGAAGCGGAATTCGTACGGGCGGCTACTTTCCCGCGTCTCGCAGCTGGGAAAGGCCATAAGGGGGAAGACTCCTGAACTAAGCAACCTTCGCTCATTCGCTGATGGTCGGTGATTAGTGCCACTCCTACTCGTTAAAATAAAAAAGAATAAAGGAGAGGGGGCATGCGGTAAAGAAAGGGGGACGGAAAGGGACCAATCCGGCCCAGGTTTCCCGAAATCTTAATGTCCCTCTTCTTTCCCTCTTTTAAATTCTAATAGCTTTCTTGATATCTTACTTCACCACAGGATTTGGACTAACTACTCCGAGTGGATGATCCGCGGCGCTCTCAAAACGTTAGGGTTTATCCGATATTGAATCTAAAGACAAGTAATTAGTCTCCGTTTCTTAATGTTTCCGTTTTATTCTTCTTCTAATTGGTTTCTTATTTTTAGATGTTGAATTTTCGATCCTTTCATCCGGAAGAGGAAAAAAAAGCTTGAATTCTTGATAATTAGTCTAGCCTTTTTGGATTCTTGAGAGGATCTCGTGGTGGTTTATTGCTTCGTGGTTCCGGCACTCAGCGGTTACTTACGACTTCTTATTTAGCAATACAAAGTTTTGTTTGCATCTTCGTGGAACCCGACAATTGAGAAAGATAAGAATTGGGATGATGGTGGTGGTCTCCTCAAGTAGCCGTGGCTATCTGTCGTGCCGGATTTGATCGCGTAAAGCCATAGTTTTTGTGCCTCTCAGTTTGCTTTAAAAAAAATAAAGAAAAAAGTTTGCCCCTTCCAAAATTCATGATTTCATATTACCTGTTCTGACCTGTAATTTGCAATTGATTGGTCTGTGGCAATGCAAACTCTCTTTTAAGTTCCTCAGCAATGCTTCCTTCTTCATCACCAATTCTTGTCGGTGGCTGGAATAATGATTTAGGACACTCTATTAAGCTATTGGTTTGCAGCTAATGTGACAGATGGGTGTTCCTTGACCTCTGTTGGAGCAAGTCTCTTTACATGGGATCACTTCTCTTCTTCCTTCGTTCGTCTGTTGGTAAAGATTATGATGATTGCATCATGATGCTTATGCATATAACATGAATAAGTGATTCGGGGTGATGGAATGAGACAATGTCTGCTCTGTGTTGAAGCTCATTAGCCACAATCTGTTGAAGCTTGTAGGCTGTAATCTGTCAGCAATAATCCTCCACCTTTTACTAACATCTTGTTTCTGAAATGAAAAAAGTGTATAGTTCGAGCATAATACATCTGAATAAGGTCATAGAGGAAATAGCCATAAAATCTTGTAGACATCAAGCCTATCTTTTGCAAAAAGAGCCATCTCTCCTTACAACTAGCATCGTTTCTATTAATGTTATTCAGATTATTTTGTGATTATGTCGAGTTGTTCTAGAGATAAGAGCATGTATGTTGTTCATCACCTCCTTTAACCCCATTTAGTCCCTCAGGAGCTGAGGTTATAACTAAAAAATTCTTAGAAAATGTCTCTCCAAGTAATTGCTTGCTAAACTCAACTCAAAAATTGGCTTTCTTTATGCTAAGTGGCAACAGGCTGTATTAGTGAAATTAATTGCATCCCAAGCCATGCATCTTTATTTGTCTAGCACATTATTAGAAAATTGAAGTGGCTTTCACATCAAGGCTCGGTTCCATTTGTTACTAACCTGTTTGGATTATCTATATTGAGCAGCTAAGCTGTGGCCGCCATGAGTAACTACTACCCCAGCGATGGTGATAAAAATGGTGTATTGGAGCGTTGTCTCATAGACATCCTTTCTTTAATCAAACCTTCAGAAACTGATCGAATAAGACGACTAAATACCATTCGTGAGCTTGCAACCTATGTTGGATCCCTAGAAAGCTTGGAAGGTAACCTTTTTTTTTTTGAGGTAAGAAAGCTTGGAAGGTAACTGATTCTTAGTTTCTGGTACTCGTTCTTTTTTGGAAGGGAAAGGAGGGAGCAATTTCTGATAGTATTTTCATAATTTTACTTCTGCCACCAGGAGGCATTTCATGCTCACTGCTGGACCTACGTCCATTTATGTTCACATCACTAAGGGCCTGTTTGGATAATCGTGTGCAATCCAGCAGGAGTCACAGGACCACAAGGAGGAAAAAGATAGTCATAGGCCAGAGGCCTTTATTCATAGGATTCACAGAAATGCCTTCCAAGTGGGCTGTCCCAAATCTCATAGAGAGGAAAAAAAGACCTCAGCAGGTCCTTTTCTTCCTCCATGTGAGAATAGGCTGGAAGAGGTCTGGAGACATGGCTGGGCCAGTGCTCATTTTCAACTATATTAGAAATCCTGTTTCCAATCCTAAGAATCCAGCAAGATTATCCAAACAGGCCTTAAGGTGAATTAAAACGCAATGCTAATGATGTTGGTGATTGTTTCCCTTTGTTCAGATAATTATTTCCATCTAATTATGTCAACAGTATGTTGTTGTTCAAAAGAACTTTGGAAGTTCAATTTTTCATAATATTATGAATTTGATTTTGCATCATTGGAAATGCTATACAGGGATGGAGATGTTGCTATACATTTTACAGTTTATATTGACAAGAACTTCTGATCACTGAAGCAGGTGCTGTTGTGAAGCCGTTTGGATCTTTTACTTCAAACCTTTATTCAAAATGGGGTGATCTGGATATATCTGTTCAACTGTCCAGCAATTTCCATATTTCTACTGGTAAAAATCGTAAGCAAGATATACTACGGGACATAATGAGAGCTCTGCGAAGAAATGGTATTTTCTTGTACTTCGCACTTCTGTTTGCATTTTTCCACTTATGCTAATGTGATTTTTCTTCCATTAAATTCTGTTTATCTTGCTCTTGTCAAGTTCTGGAAAATGTCTTGTTTTGTTGATCATGGTAAGTAATACTTTAATTTAGGAAATGAGAAAGGTACCTTAGGACAAAAAGAATAATATATTCTGTATTTGTAAGATTTACTCGCATGGGTTCCATGTGACTTATTATATCTGTTTCATCAGCAGTATGTAAAGGCTATTGATGGCTTGATTTAGGCAGAATTGAGATCAATAATTGATCACCAGTAATATCGTTTCTCAAGCCCTTGCTTGTTTAACCCATCCTAGTTAACTATGGTCTACAGCAAGATCAATCTCAACCCCTTTTGCCAGTGTTTTGGTCCATTATCCACCCCCAAGTTCTGAACGACCTTGGATGCATACTTCCCACTTAATCTCCTGCATACTCAAGGTTTAAGGTATTTGTTTTGCACTCGTACTTCTTCAGTCACATCATCCATGAGCTCCATGCTATATCATGCAATATCACAAAGACAAAATGGGAAAGTAGACGTAAATTCAGGCAAAGAACATTTTTTGATATTTTAATAAAGTGATAGAATAATGAGAAAACTGTACGTTAACAATTTTAAATTCAACTTAGAAAGATAAAACATGTATGTAATTCTAATACGATGATCATGTTGTATTGCTGCATGCATACTTTGGTATCTATTCTGTTTATACACTCAGAAAATGTCATCATATCGGAATCACTATTTTGACTTCACCAAAGTATTCTGATAGCAATTATCAATAGGAAGGAGTGTAAAATATCCATGTCTTCTTTTGAGTCACACTTGATATGAGGCTATCACAGTCATGCTTGAAGTAGCAAGGCCTAAAGATTTTGCTGCTATGCTCTGCTATTATACTGCCCTTGGTTGTTTACTTGCCGAAAAGGAGAATTTCACATCTTGCAATTCAATCCTGTGTCTAAATCATAGTTCTTAGCTTTGTTGATTTGTGTAGGCTATGCACTATAATCTTTTAATTTTAACAATGTCAAAAAATGTTGCAACAATTTTGTTTCAATCTAGAGTTTGGAATTTGCTCTTTCATGTCTCTTGCTGCTTAATACATATCCTGCAGTTGGCTCCTTTTGCACTATGTAAGTATTTGAATTTTTCATTACTATATTTTTCTCAGAAAGCGGCCGCTCAAAGATGATAATTCTCATTTCCATTCTTTGTGACAGGTGTTGTTCATAATTTGCAGTTCATACCCAATGCAAGAGTTCCTCTGCTTATATATGAAAGCAAGTACCATGGCATTTCTTGTGATGTCTCCATTGATAACCATATGGGTCAAATCAAGTCCAAAATCCTCCTCTGGATTGCTGATATGGATGAGCATTTCCGTGACATGGTTTTATTGGTCTGCGCTTGTTATACATCAGGCAACTTTCTGATTTGGATTTGTTCTTTCCAATTAATATTTTATTATATGCATGCAGACCAAGGAATGGGCCAAAGCACAAATATCAATGACCCGAAGTCCGGAACTTTAAATTCATTCTCACTCTGTTTGCTGGTTATCTTCCATTTTCAGGTTTTGTTTCTGTTAGTTCAGCCATGAACTTTCTAGATTTTTTTATCTCTTAACTTTGCATCAATTCTTTTGCTGTCGACTTCAGGTATTTCAGAGATGTCATTTCTAAATGTGTTGCTGCCTCTATTTTCCAGACATGTGAACCTGCAATTTTGCCACCTCTCAGGGAGATATATGGAGGGAATATTGCTGATGATATTGCAGGTACACATTACATTATGTTTCGCCATGTCATATTGTACCTACTCAAGTTCTACATTGTTGTTGCTCAGTTACTAGCTTGTTCTGAATTAAGCTTGTGGAGTGGAACTGTCCTGCATCTCCATCAATGCTAGGGAGGCAGAGTATTGATGTTGGGTTGTTCAATGTAAGTAGTAGTTGACAAGTTCATAGCTATTTGTATGCAGGAATGAGGTTCCTTACTGAGAAACACATTGAGGATGTGTGTGCTACAAACATAGCAAGGTTTAGGTCCCAGAGTTTCAGACAGGGAAACCAAAGCTCACTTTCTGAACTCCTCATTTCCTTTTTGAAAGGTAAAACCTCATCATATTATCTGCAAATTTAAGTTTAATATGACCTTGTCATGGATTGTTGTAATTAAGTATGCTACATTTAGTACAGCCTGCTAGCCTGTTGGATTTCCATAACATCTTCGTCATGCATGCTTGTTTGAATTAATTTTATCCAAAGGTTTTTCTTTTTTGTTTGAGGTAGTGTGGGAGAAGTAAGACACTTTCCCCATGATGTAGTATGGGATTTCCATAACAAGTCCTCCTCACTCCATGCCTTCATATGCTGGATCTGTGGCTGCACGCCGTATGGTTGTGTTGCAATTTGAAACATTAAAAAAAATGTACTGGTTTCTTCTGGTTATGTCATGATTATTGCATTTTCTACCAGGAACGTGCTTATGAGAGTACCAATTTAACAGTATTATTCTTTATGCAGTTTGCTAGAGTTGAAACTTTGTCATCAGAGTATGCCATCTGCACATATACTGGTCGATGGGAAAGAATCAGGAGCAATCCCAAATGGATGAGGAAATCCCACAGCATTTTTGTAAGATATTCTCCTTGGACAAACGTACACACACTACCAGTATCAGTTGCATTGCTGCTGATATATCATGGCATCAAAATATTTGCACTGTAGTAGCCAGAAACTTGCACCCTACGTGCTGCCATGTGTGCTTGTGTGTACACACGCCTTTTCCTTATACCTGCACCTGATTCCACTCCCTCATCTGCTCCTATTGCCAATTAACATTTAAGATCTGTGGTTTCTGGTTTGCCAGTCACTGGTGGTTGCTAACACTAGATATTGTCATTTTGTCAGATAGAAGATCCTTTTGAGCAACCAGATAATGCTGCCAGAGCTGTTGGCATGAACAAGCTGAGAATAATATCAAATGCATTCATGGATGCTTATCATAAACTCTCTTCTGGTCCAATGATTGTGAACCGGAACTCTCTCATTGCTAGTTTAACAAGGCCTCACATCGGTTCACAGCTAGGGGTAAGAACACATGTTCATCATGCAACTAACGGAGCTCGCAGTCACCAACATGGGATTGGCTACTCAGGCTATGCAACACCTGACACAATCCATGATCAATTTCAGAATGTTCTGAGACTGGATAGATACAGGCCATCATCTCCCACATCTTCCACATCTTTCACTGTTCCATTGCAAGGGCAAGGAGCTTTCAACGTGCAAGGCCAGCGGACGCGAAGGCAACGCCGTCCAAACAGATAATGGGCAACTTCGGAACTTGGTTGAAGTTCGGAAGCTATCACCTTGCATGATACAGGCATAAGATCATATCAAGTTATTTGGCTGTCATTTTATTTTTGGCTTTGATTAGTCTTGGGTATTGTACTGGATACACTTCAAGAGATTGCACCTTATTTGTGGTCATATGGTTTCTTAATATGCTTGAAAGTTAACAAACCTGTCGCTTCCACAGAAAGAAAAAAAAAAAAAAAGGAAGCTGATATTGTGGTAATCCTCACAAGCTGTCTTTGGTACAGCATAAGCCACTTCGAACAGAGATATTGCAATCGAGATTTTTGCCAAACTTCTACAAGAGATACTCCGATGTAGAAAAATGCTGGGACAGTTAATTCGATGACTTGCATCTCCGTTCAAGCGTCACTATTTTATAACCTTGAAGTACAATTATATCCTTGATTGCTAAAGAGATGGACAACTCTTTGGGGAAAGCTGTCAACATAAAGGGAATGTCCAGAATAATTGATAACGTGCAGTAACAGGAACGACTTAAAGACGGCTAAAATAGCCGAAGCGCTGCCTGCACATGAAAAAAATCACACAAACAGGAGAGGTCAACATATGTTGGACCAATTAGTGTCTGCTGGGCATCACATCCGTCACCGGAACACAAATGGATCGAGACGGCGTGCAATGTTTTGACAAACATTACTATGAAAACAATGTCCCATATGCTAACAAGCAAATTACCTATCAAATAAGGGCTGCCAATGGGAGCATATCTTGGCGGCTCAAGCACGGTATCTGGAAACGGCATCTGATCCGTTGGTCCTTAATGGTACTGGAGTGATATACTCACCCATTAGGTTCGTCCATATAATCAGAAGGAGACCATCTATTCATTCGAACTCGACTCGAAATCGAACATTCTCTAATGGGGATTGGGGCCGTATGGTCACACCCAGGGGAGGTAGATGTGCCAGATCGCTCTCCTCCAACTCCCTTTTTTTTTAACAAAAAAAAAAAAGGCTGCCAATGCAATGAAATGCCGATAGGGGGTGTCAGGCTGTAAATCTCAAACAAAGAGTCGCACGCAGACTGCTAATGTCATTTCTGCTAGAACCTTATCAAAATAGGCTTGCTATCAATACCTTCTAATTTGCAAAGATGTCATACTTTAAAACAACAAAGCCTTGGAGGTTTTAACTTTTTCCATTTTAAAGTAGCTAGCTTCTCTATTGTTGGTGCACTAAACCAGTTCCAAGACACGTGGCATCATCATATGAGATTAAAGAAATATCAATCTCAAAGCACTAAATTCTAATAGATCAACTAGCCGATAAGCAAATTCAGATCGATATTTACCGACCTGAATAAGAGACACCCTGGTATTCTATGTCTGAGATGATAAATCTCAGCTGATAAAGGAAATATTCAAATCGGGTACTTACTAACCTAAATCGCGATGTCTCTTATAGTCGGGATGATTATTATGATTAGTTTCTATTTCAACCCAGTCATCTACCGAAGTGAACTATTATATTGATGGACTTAATCGTTCCACAAATGCTCACGGTGGTTTATGCAATCAGACTACAACTGGCCACGATCTCATATACGGTTGGCAGATACAGGTAGGTATGATCTCATGTCCAGCTCATATGTATAACTGTATGTCAGTTCACTTATAGATGGCTCTCTAACCACCTAACAAACTCCTCTAATGATCTAACAAACTCTAGAACGGCCTCCTCAACCCCTCTATAAATAAAGGATCAAGGATCCTCCATTAGTAAGTCCTGCTCTCTGAAACAAGGGGAGACTCTATCGATAGAAATTAGGCCAAATCTTGGCTCCTACCCAATCCTCCTCTAGTTCCATTCAATCTCTCTTGCTCTCCTACTCTTTTCACCCTATTCTTAAGGCTCGAACTGACTTAAGTATCGGAGGTCAAGAACTGAAGGATCTCCATCTGATTCTTGACTGATTTTGCAGATTGAAAAAATTCCTACCGGATCGCAAGGATCGCTCCAGCCCAATCTCATTTAATTGGATCCTTCCTACTCTAAATTTTGAACCTTGCAGCAAAAGATTGACACTAGAAGGAGGGCCTCCCGATTTCTTTGTGAAAAAGACGATCAAGACACGAGCTTAGCATCTCTCTCCTTCTGCTCTAGAAGGAGCACTGAGACGCCACCACAGCAACCAATTGCCGTTGATCCTCAACAGTTCAGCTTTCTTGTTCAACAAGTCCAAGCCCTGACAGCAGCCATTAACAGCTTAAAAGAAGGAACAACAGTCGAAAGAAGCCTCTCCTTTGAATGCTTTGTCTCAGCACAGCCCTCAACCAATCCATTAAGATGAACACCATTTTGATGAGGCTGATAGTGAATTTCTCTCAGTACTCTGAAAGTTCAAAAAGAGGATTATCTAGAGCACAAGATCCTAGATCTTGAAAGACGTCTGATGGAGATCCAGATAGGACGTCGATCTCAGAATAAAAATAGTTTCAATCTCCAATCT
>KE505547.1:305088-323175 GCA_000441515.1 Elaeis oleifera
TCCTTCGTACCGCCTTGCTCTAATACCACTTATTGGGTGGATGTCTGGCCAGGACACCACCTCTCAAGATCTTTTCGATACTACACGATGCAGTAGAAAGAAAGAAGAAACAAAATAAAAACAATCAAAATACGTAGATCAGCCACAAAAGGGCTCGCTTCCACGGGACATGCAAACTTCACTATGAAAAAAAATTTACAAGAGGAGATCTCACCCTCAATCCTCGTACATCCAATTTCTCTCTCACAGAAAGTTTCACTCATAAAAGCTCTCTCTCTTAAAAGACCCCATGAACTCCTGAAGCGACCGCTATCCACTGTCCAGAAGCCTCCTGCTTCTTCTCTCACAGCGTCATGCGGCTCTCTCTCTTCTCTTGGGTCTTTGATCTTCATGCCGTACGAAAACTCAAGTCACGGTTCTATTCCCGTGAGAAACCAAGCCAAAAAGACCACCATCCCTTCTATTCACCGATCAGACTATTTTAAAGGGCTTAAACCTCAATTAGAAAGGGATTAGGACTCCTAATCAACCTCAAATCAAGTCCAAACCATTGGATCAAGACTGGGATCAACCCACACCGTTGGATTGTGCTCCGGTCCACGGATAGTACCATGGACCGTGAGAACGACTGAAAATGCCCATGCGGTCCACACGCTGGGCCGTGGACCACTCGGTCCATGGTGGACCGGGGTATAGGCCCCAGGCGCAGCGCCTGGGCCTGGACCTGCCCGCGCGCATGGGCCTAGTCCGCACCCATGCCGGGCTCTTGGGCCCGAGCTGCGTCCCGCGCGCCCGACACCGGGCCGTGCCCTGCGCGCCTGGCTCGCATGCTGCCATGCATTGGCCGCATCCGGCCACCTCCGACCGCACCGCCGCCGCTCCACCGACCGCCGGCAGTCCTCCGTCGCCTCGAGTTCCGTACAAACTTCAAAAGCACGTATCTTCTCCGTTCGAGCTCCGTTTGAGGTGATCTTGATCACGTTGGATTCTATTTTCATCGCGAACCTTATTGTGGGCTCAATGTGGATTGAATCTCAAGATATCAAATCTTAACAGATTCGGATTTCAATCTAATAAAGCTCTGAAAGGTACAAATACTAATCAAAATTTTAGTCCGATAAAGCCCCGAAGGGCACAAATATTGGTTTGAATTTCAGTTCAGTACAGCTCCGAAGGGGCAAGCATTGATTCGGATTTCAGTCCGGTAAAGCCCCAAAGGCCACAAATATTGGTTCGGATTTCAGTCCAGTATAGCTTCGAAGGATGCAAGCATTGATTCAGATTTTAGTCTAGTATGGCCCTGAAGGATGCAAATAGTACTTCGAATTTCAGTCCAGTATGGCACTAGAGGATGTGGATATTACTTTGAATTTCAGTCTGGTATAACCCTGAAGGGCTTGATCCCTCCTTCCACCAATGAGCCTTATGCCGGCCACAAGACCAAAGTGATCTTACACCAGTCTCGAATTGGTATAATACTATATTGATCTATAGAGCGAGATTGTCTTTGGATTCTTTCAAAAATGTCGACCTCCGAGTCGAAGCTTGAATCTAATCCGTTCGAGATCATACAAATAAAAGTATATTTAAACCTTAATCTTTAATTAATTGATAAATGGTAAGGTTAAATTTATCAATTTTTAGTTCTATTGAACTATAAAGATATATGTAATTATTTATTCTGACGAGTTATGAAATTTGCTAGAACATACACACCAAATCATGACACTTGAGAAAATGTTTCTTGCATTGATGTAAAAGAAATACAAAGGGAAACCCATATTGGGTTATATATTCCCCAAAGAAGATCCGTATCAAGTCAATACATCCTAAAAGAAAGAAAAATCATTATCGGATGATTACCGATACATTGGAATCCTTCTTGATTGATTCCTCTTTAGTCCGCTCCGGCTCCTCGATAATGTCAGTGGTAGTTGGCCTTGTGGCTGTAGTGGACTCTGGTTCCTTGATGGTCTTGAAAACCTCAGTTTCGACTAGAGGCACAGCAGATATAGGCTCCACGATGATGGCCTAAGTTATGCTCATTTCGGTAAACTCCCGACCTAACTCCTTAGCTGGCTCCTTCGCCGCTTCAATGGGCAGCTCGAGATTCCCTTTTATGCCCATGTCAACAGCCACCTTCGGAGTGACTTTGAAGATATCTACCTCAGAATATAATTTCTTGATTAAATTACGACATTGACTAAATGCATAATCATATGCACCCTCGGAGCTCTCGGATACTTTCTCTTTAAATTCTTCAAAAATCTTATATAACTCGACTGCCCTTGCTACTTTATCTTGCTCCTATTTGAGCTACTTTTTAAGTACTTCAATGGCTTTTTCATGAGCTTCATTGGCCTTCTCTGTCTCTTTATGCCTTGACCCCAGTTCTTTGTTCTCCTCGACTTGGGTATGCAGCTCGAAAATCTTCATCTCTTGTTCATTATATTTTCACTGAAGGTCCAAAAAATTTTGATTTTTCTCCTTCAGCAACTTTAACTTCTCGTTAGGTTGATTTTTGAGCCCTGCCATGAGTTCGGACTCCTCTTGGAGAATCAGCAAGTTGGCATCTATGGCCTCCTTATTTGTCAGCAAATAGCTCATGTTTTCATACATGACCTTGAGATCGATAGCAACTTGTGAAGCAAAGATCCAGCTTGGTCATTCACCGAACCAAAAAAAAAAAGAAAAAGAAAAAGAAAGAAAGAAAGAAAGAAAGAAAAGAGAAGAAAAGAAATGGTGAGGAAACTCACGTGCATGAGATGCTCGAAAGCGTGATTGGCAATCTCTTACGATTTGTTCTTCCGATGGGCCTCCAGGTGGATGATTGGAAGCACCAATTCAAGAAGGTCGCGACCCAATCGGGCTCGCTCTAAAAGGGACATCTGCTCCATGGCATCTCCCTCAGCTGAAGTGGATGGGGCAGCGATTGGCTTGCGTCCTTGGTCCTTGAGAGGGGGCATGGGCCTGCTAGTGTCCTTCTTTCTCACCTCGGTTGACTGACGAGGTGGAGGCTCGATTGATATCCCTCGAGGAGTATCGTTTCTCCCTGAGCTAGTCAGAGAAGGGATGGTAGAAGTTCAGAATGACATCCGGGCAGGAAGAGGATCTGCACCTTTGGCTCTTTTTGGTGCAGGATCAGTGTCAGATGACTTTGGTTGGTCCTTTCTTTCCTCCCTCCAGTCTATCTGGATTAACATCATTTCTGCATCAAAAGAGTTGTAAAGTAAAGAAAAGATATATGATACAAAAGAAAGAAAGTAAGGTAGGAGAAACAATTCGATCTTATCCCGATGAGAGTACTGACTAATGCCAGCATCATACAATATCTGATCAGTAACTAAAGAAGATAGCTTGGGCACTCTGGTGGTAATCAGGACTGAATGAGCCACCTAATCCTCGAAGAGAATTTCATCATTGGAATTATGCCTGATGTCCGGATGCCCCCAGGAAGTCCTAAAACCCTATGGAATGGAGCCTGGACAAAAAAACGGCCTTTCAGCCATGAATTGAAAAAAAAAAGATTAGGTCCAAATTTATAATTTTTTTGAGGCGAGAAGTACCACCAATCTCTCTCACTCAGATGCCTTTTCAAAAGAATCAGAGACCTAAACAAGGAGATTCTAAGTTCTATATGGAGGAATTTACACATAATTATAAATACTATGATCATCCTATTGGCATTTGGAGTTATCTGGGTAAGATGAACCCTATAGAAATTGAAAATGTTATTGAAAAAATGATGCAATGAAAATCGCAGACCGAATCAAAGGGCTTCATCATAGAAGACAATGCAACCCTCGGGGGGCTCAAAAATTCGATCTTTCGGATCCGTCGCCAACATCTCATACTCATCAGGTACATCATATTTCTCTTTAAGGTTCATGAGATTCTCTTCGATCAAAATCGATCCCTCTATTTCAGGGCCGAGGTAGTCTATGAGACCATTCATAGGAGATTCTGTACTATGGTCCGGACTCCCTTCACCTACAAGACCAATATCAAGGTTCTCCGAGGGTGAACTCTCTACCTCAATAGCGAATAGGGGCTTAATCAACCTAATCTGGGGGTCATCTACAATCCTCTTCCCCTTTCTCCCTCTAGTAAGCATATTCTTCCTAAAAGTTTGTAAAGGCAAATGAAAAGGGCCGGATGGGAAGAAGTATAAAGAGAAAAAGAAGCAAAAGAAAGCTATTCGGTGACTCAAAGGAAATCGGGATGAGAAGGTCGATATCTACAGCTGGTAGACGAAACCCCTCCTAGAGATGAGAAAAAGGCCCTTCTTCTCCGATTCCGGCAAGCTCTCTCCGATGGCCTCCCTTTAACGGATGTTGAAGATAGGAAGACTTCGAGAGAAAAGAAAATCTGGTAGAGCCTTCGTAGGAAAAATAGTGAAAATGAACAGTGATAGGGGGCAAAGACCTTTTATAAACAAACCAATGACTCAGATTAACTGGCCCTATGGCCGATTTACGACACATAGCGCTAATCCAACGGCCTTGTCAAGTGGTGGTTAGGCATACCCCCTTCAAGTGTTGCCACGATAATCTGATCCGTGACCGAGCCGATGCGCCATTCCGACGTTGATATTTGGCGCACCCTTATTGGATATTTTCAAAAATATCTTTTCAGACAATCATGACGAAAGATATGATGAATCATTTCTCTAAAAATCAAATCACTTCATTTTTCGATCAAATAATTAATTATGATATTTTCGAGGCTCGATGCATCTATTTCAGATGACGACAACACCAGCCCGAAAAACTCTGAGATAAAATATGGAATTATGATTTTCTGGCTGATAAAATTAGGTCAAACTGTAAATATAAAGATAAGATCTTCTGATCGATGAAAATCGGACCAAAAGTAAATATAAATTAAATTTCTAATCAGTAAAAATTGAGTCAAAAGGCAAGATAGAGATAAGATCTCCTGATTGAAAAAATTGGGCCAAAAGATAAGTATGGCGAAAAGATCTCTTGACTGATAAAAAACAAGTCAAATGATAAATATGGAGATAAAATCTCCTGACTAGTGAAAAATCAGACCAAAAAGCAAATGCGAAGACAAGATCTCTTGATCGGTAAAAATCGGACCAAAAAGATAAATACGGGGATAAGATCTCCTGATCGATAAAATCGAACCAAAAATAAATATGGAGATAAGATCTCCTGATCGATGAAAATCGGGCCAAAAAGTAATATGGAGATAAGATCTCCTAGCCAATTAAAATCAGACAAAAAGATAAGATGGAGATAAGTTCTCCTAGTCGAAAAAAATTGAATTAAAGATAAGTATGGAGATAAGATCTCCTGACCGATAAAAATCAGGCCAAATAGTAAATATGGAGATAAAATCTCCTGGCTGGTGAAAATCGGATCAAAAAGCAAGTGTCAAGATAAGATCTCCTAATCGATAAAATCGGATCAAAAGGCAAATACGGAATAAAATCTTTCAATCAGTAAAAATCAAACCAAAATGTAAATACAGAGATAAGATGTCCTGACCGATAAAAATCGGATCAAAAAGCAAATATGGAGATAAGATCTCCTAATCGATAAAAATCAAACTAAAGATAAGTATGGAGATAAGATCTTCTAATCTGAAAAAATCGGACTAAAAGATAAGTATGAAGATAGATCTTCTGATCGATAAAAATCGAGCCAAATGATATATATGAAGATAAGATCTCTAACTGATGAAAATTGGATCAAAAATAATATAGAGATAAGATCTCCTGATCAGTAAAAATCGAATCAAAAGTCAAATATGGAGATAAGATCTTGTGGTTGGTAAAAATCGAATCAAAAGATAAGTATGGAGATAAGATCTTCTGATCAGTAAAAATCGACCGGCCAAAAAGTAAATATGGAGATAAGATCTCCTGATCGATAAAAATCGAGCCAAAAGATAAGATAGAGATAAGATCTCTTAGTCGATAAAATCGAATCAAAAGACAAGTATGGAGATAAGATCTCATGGCCGATAAAATCAGGCTAAAAAATAAGTGTGGAAATAAGATCTCCTGCTCAATAAAAATCAAGCCAAAAGATAAATATAGAAATAAGATCTCTCAATCAATAAAAATCGAATCAAAAAGCAAATACAGAGATAAGATCTCCTCGTCGGTGAAAATCGGATCAAAAGTAAATATAGAGATATAAGATCTCATGGTCGGTAAAAGTCAGACTAAAAAAAAATATGGAGATAAAATCTCCTGATCGGTGAAAATCGGATCAAAAATAAGTATGGAGATAAGATCTCCTGAACAATAAAAATCGAGCCAAAAGGTAAGATGCAGATAAGATCTCTGGATCGATAAAAATCGAATCAAAAAGCAAGTAAGGAGATAAGATCTTGTGGCCGGTAAAAATCGAACCAAAAGGTAAGTGTGGAGGTAAAATCTCCTGATCAGTAAAAATTGGGCCAAAAGATAAATATAGAAATAAGATCTCCGGATCAATAAAAACTAAACCAAAAGTAAATACGGAGATAAGATCTCTTGACCGATGAAAATCGTATCAAAAAGCAAGTACGGAGATAAAATTTCTGGCCGATAAATTTCGATCTCAATGACGGGCACCTTCCAAACAGGTGAAAACCCAACCTATAAAGTAAATATGAAGATACTTCTACTTCCTAGTCTGATCAAAAAATTATCACCTCAGACATAGAAAGTGGGAGACAAAATATTGGTGCACTAAACCAGTTCCAAGACACGTGGCATCATTATATGAGATCAAAGAGATATCAATCTCAAAACACCAAATTCCAATTCATCAACTTATCGATAAGCAGATTCAGGTCGGTATTTTATTGACCTGAAAAAGAGATACCCTAGTATTCTATGTCCGGGATGACAAATCTCAGCTGATAAAGAAAATATTCAGATTGGATATTTATCGACCTAAATCGCCATACCTCTTATAGCCGGGATGATTATTATGACTAGTCTCTATTTCATCCTAATTATCTACCGAAGTGAACTATTATATTGACGGACTTAATCGTTACACGAACGCCCGCGATGGTTTCTGCAACCAGACCACAGCTGGTTACGATCTCATATACAGTTAACAGATTCAATCAGGTATGATCTCATGTCTAATTCATATACACAGCTGTACACCAACTCACTTACAAATGGTTCTCTAACTACCTAACAAACTCCTCTAACAACCTAACAAACCCTAAAATAGCCTCATCAACTTCTCTATAAATAGAAAGTTAGAGATCCTCTATCGATAAATCCTACTCTCTGAAACTAGGAGAGACTCTACTGATAAAAAACTAGACAATAATCTTGACTACTACCCGGTCCTTCTTTAGTTCCATTCGATCTATCTTGTTTCTCACTCTTTCTATTTTTGTTTTTGAGGCTCGAACTGATTTAAATATCAGAAAATCAAGAATCGAAGGATCCCCATTTAATTCTTGACTAATTTTGCAGATTGAAAAAATTCTCATCAAATTGCAAGGATCATTCCAATCCAACCTCATTCGATTCGATCCATCCTACTCTAAATTTTGAGCCTTGCAACAACACCTATAACCATATAACCAATTATGAAAAAGGGAAGATGCGCAGGCAGCCCGGTAGCCTGGGTAGGTAAGGAAACTTGTGAAGACACTTCCTAGCCTTCTGCTCTAGGTAGATTATCTTCAAATAATTTGAATGCCAACAAATCAATGCCTAGAGCAAATAAACTAATTAGTGAAAACGCCAACCACTTGCAAACCAAGACAGAATACAGTTGACAAATAAACAAAAAGGCCCAACATAAATTTCACCAATCACAACACTACGATTGACAGCATTATGTTTGCAAGGCAGCAGCAGAGCCCACCACCATAACTCTTATTCAAAACACACATTCAAATTGTTCCAGGTTTAGATGGAGAAATAGAAGTAAATAGGTCCAAACAAGTTATACTTTGTGATTACCATTACCAGAAACAAACTAACAACCCAACTTTTCCTATTGACAGGCAACATGAAGGAAAAGAGTTCATTCTTTCTTCCCTATCCCCAAAGACATGTTGTAGACGCCACGACCCTGCTTATTAAAAATAACAGTAGGTCATAAGTACAACGAGAGAAACCATAAAACACAAGGAAAATGCCCGGCCATTTACTCACAATGAGAAAAATGCCAGAGGCTGCCAATGCAAGCGGGATAGCAACGGAGGTTATCATATCATAACGTCCTTTCAGGTAAGTATGTTTGGGAACGCTCTGAAAGTGTTGCTGATGCTTCTTGAGCCTCTCCCTGGATACAAAAGGTGGTTCTGTCATCCTGCATTTCAAGGGAAAAAGGATTGAGATATTTCCTGCATCAAAATTCCGTCCTTCTGGGTATGTAGTTCTTATTTTCATAGGCCTTGAAGGCTTTGAATCTAAATAATAATAAAGCTTTATCTCAGAATTATGCACCTAGGTACATTGCCAAAAGCACCCCCCCCTCCTCCACCCGCAAAACCAAAAAAGAAAAAGAAAAGAAAAAAATCATTGGATAAAAAAGAAGTATGCATTTAATATGCTCCAGAACCTCAATCCATGAAACCACTCATACTTTAAGTTTGTAGCAACATTGAAAAAAGGCCATGATGTTGTTCATAGTTTTTCAGCAAGCAGCCACATAAATCAAAATTCAGCTTCAAAACAGAATTTTGAAAATGTCTTAGCATCACTCTTCCCAGTTAATTTTACGTACTGAAAGAACAAAAAAATGGAGCTACATCATAAACTAGAGCATCGCATCAATCAGCATTACACAACAATAACCTAAATGTTGGAATAATCTGATTGAGGCAAAAGCAACCAGGATAAAAATGTGATGATGTAAGATTATCAAACATCAGCTGCCGTTAGTAATTTGATCAAAAAGAAGGCTCTAGAAGTGTGAAAATATATCAATTAACCAAAGGGCTGCATGAGAGATGATAAACTAGTTGTAGGATTGTAAAGAAGCAGATCAACAGGGGAATAGTATCATTTTAATACAGACAAGTATTTAGTCCTATGTCCTACATATATTTAATCTACAAATGACCACTAAACTATCGAGACCTTGATCAAAGTTATTTAATAAAGAATATGGTCAGAGGCCCACAGTCCGCAGCAAGCACAGCACATCTCTTCAATTGCAAATGACTTAGGTCCAAAAGAAAAAGCTTGCTTGTTGGTTATCAATGTTGAAAAGGAAATATTCCGCACTGTCTACAGTGTGTATGCTTGCACAAACACAAACACATGCCCACACCTAGATGCACGTGCCTATGTATGTCTGAATGCATATATGCATGCATGTTGTGTGTGTAAGTAAACTGGAAATTGAATTATGCAACTTCATGTTATAGAGATGGCTCAAAAGCATAATCATGGAAATTCTTGTAGAGGTTCTGGCCCACAAAGAAATCAAGACAAGGCTAGCTTATATATTATTGCGGACAGAGAACAAGAGTATTTTTAAGTGTGTCCACATGCTTCTAGCGGATGTGTTTAACTTATTTTGACCATTTTATGCCACTGTGATGTTGAGATCTGATGACACAAACTGAAAATTGGGATGCACTAAAAGCACCAAAAGATGCATATTCCAGTAGCAAAGGATGGTAAGTGTGTTCATAGTATGTGTTGCCTCTGATCAGAAACTGAAAACGCAGCAGAAGTGCAAGACTACCACAAATAAAGCAAATTTGGTGTGCAATGGCGGTTATCAGCAAAGTGACACAGAAGTCAAGCAAATAGTTAGCAGAGTGCAGGGGTAATTTCTGGAGCTTGAGAAAGGAAGGTGCAAGAACCTATGTTTCTTCTGCATTGGGGAAATATACCAAGAGAGCTTGAAATCCTTTTATCAAGCGGGTCCATCAGCTGCATAAGAAGTTGGATGTACAGTTTCGGGCTGGTGATGGACTTCTTGTTGTGTCTCTTTATTTATGCAATTGGAATCTCTTGAACTATCTTGACCATACGTGGGTAGGCGAGTTCAGAAAAACCCATTTACAATCTTTTACAGCAATATTCTGGAAAGGCATTATGTCATAGGCAGATAACAAAGGGAGCACCTAAAACCTAGATATCAACAAAATTCTTTCTTATAAAAAATAGGAAATTACAAAAGAAAAAGAATTTAAGAAAAGTATACACCTATAATGTTTTAATAAGGAAATGTAGGAATATCTAATATAAACAGTCATCAACTTGTAGCTATAAATTAGGTCTTTATAAATTAGGTGTTTATAACTCAAATCTATAAATGTTCCTATTCTCCTCTTCTTTTCTCATCCTTTTGGTCCAATTCCTCTCTTCCATCTTCATCTCTTCTGCCAAAGTTCTTTTGTATGGTTCCGTAAAAAAGGTTCCAACTGCAGTTCTTGTTGCTTATGATTTTCACTCTTGCCATAAAAGTAAGAAGCGAAGGAGAAGAATGAAAATTAGGAGAACGGGATGTAACCCCTTTCCCTTCCTTCAAGCACCGGCTTTAGGAGATTCAAGCAGACGTTGGGTGAAAAGCACTTAGAGAGCAAGTGGGGGACGGAGTGTTGATTTTCTTTGATTTTACTTGTCTATACAAGATCATGGTGGGTCATGTTTTAAAAACCCAACAGGACCAGCTGGTTGACCCACTTGAACCATCAACTGGCCAAGTCTATGGTCCAGATAGAGCCATCTAAGCGTTCTATTTATAAAACCGGAATATTTGTTAAAACCATGCATATAACTGGTTGAACCAACAATCCATTTGAATCATTTCAGGTTCAGATGAACCAGGCGTTTTTCAATTTACACTAACATGGGTCCATAAGATCAGGAGTTTTGGGTTTAAGGCATACGCTTCTTGCTTGATAACTCCAGCGAGTGGAGGCAACCTCTTGGAAGCCCCTCCTCTCTGTGTCCATCCTCACAGCCTCAACCTTGATCTTCAGCAAGGACAATGGACTGTTGGCTATGCAGCACCCAACCTTTCATCTCCTACCCACACGCTCCATGGTCTACCCTAGAAAAATACAACCAGCCTTGTTTTTCAGAAAAAAAAAAAGGAACAAGATGAGAGCTTAGAACATTCCTATTCGTTGGTTGAGATCAGAGCAGGGTTGCTTTATTTCATGTGTATAAAATATTATACATATACTAAATTCATTGATAATATGATATCATATTTTATTAATAAAATTATAAATTTGATTCTTTGTTAAATTTTAAATGATGAATATTTGAATAATAGATGCAATATGTATTGTTGCAGCATTATGTAATTTTATCATATAGCATTCTATATGTATAGTTATAAAATATTTATATATTATAGTTCATAAATTTATTATATGATAATGATGTCACCAGCTAATTCTGTTGATCCAGTTGTTGAACCAGTGGCCCCTGACCCTATCATCTTTCCGGTCCAATGAACAGTCTGATTTTTAAAGCATTGGACTCTTAAGTGGGATTTGTGTTCTCAATTGGCTAATACCTAACCATTAAAATCCTAAGCCTAAAAAAAATAACTACATGACTAGAACCAATATGCAAAGCTTGCTTGTCTTCCCAACTCCTGGTCAATTATCTGCCAGCTTGTCAATCAATTATAAGAAAATTATTACAAGAATATGTCCTTGCTAACCAATAGCTCTTCAATATGAGCTAGCTCTGTTAGCTAGTCTGTGTGGTGCATTGCCACCTCTAGACTCTAGTCTAGGAATTATGTTATATTTTACTAAAATAGGTCTATTAATGGTAAAAGATTATTTTCTTGGCTATATCACTAACAATATACTATAACATGTACCTAAATAACCTAAAAATAGAAGTCCAAATAACTAAATTTATATGAAGATAGAGAATAGACTCCATTAATTGCCCTTTCCTTTTTATTCAAACAATAGAATATGATGAGCATGTAGGTAGACAGCTGACATCAGGAAGTATGGCATGGAAGATGGAGGCTCGAAAGAACCAATGGCGAGTTTGGCGGGCACATAGCAAACAGTCACAGGTATCAACCAAGATACGTTCCAAACCAAGGCTGGCAGCTGGCATCAACAGCAGATAAAAATATTAAGGAAAGTAAGATGAGAAATGGAGAAAAAAACTTGTGAAAATCCTCAAAAAAGATGCAGATATTAAAGATAGACCCAATAATGCATTTGTACATGTTGTCATGAATGTGTTCCATGGAAAGGCAACTACTGGCATCATAAAGTAAAAAAATGAACTTGACTGAGAGCACAAAGATGAGCACTATTTTAACATAAGTTTGGAACGTGAAAACTTGTAACTCAATACATGCAATAAATGCACAATAGGGAAAACCGATAAAATCATATCCCCTTTTTCCTCTGCTGTTCATGGAATACAAGAAATACCACTTTAAACTTTAGAGACAACAAAGTAGTAAAGATAAGAATCCATATCCTTCTTTATGAAGAATCTTGATTATCTGAAAACAGAAGAAAATAAGTTCCACAAGCAAAACTCACCAAACACAGTCAACAAATCTTAAAAAAAAGAAAAAAATTGCAAATTCCCACGCATTCTATCATGCAAGGGATGTTTGTCCCTTTAAATTAGAGAACAAATTAAAAGCGCAGGGATGTCAGTCTATCAGAAGAAACAACTGTAACCCCATACCATCAAACTGCTAGCAGCACAGATGATCCTGTTAACATAAACAGGTGCGCTTGTCAAAGCTAGGCATGAGCTTGGATCGTACTCAAGAAAAATTCAGGACTGACTCAACAGCTTGCATAACATGCCTTTTTAACTACATCGTCAGGAAGTATTTATTTAATCATCTAATTTTAACGGAAGGAGGCAGTCTAAGAGTCCAGATTAAGGCCATGCAAGATCGATTCCTGATGGTTGGAATCCGTCCCACTTTCATCTTTCTAATTTAGGCGAGATATACTATATCAGAGATCATATCATAGAAATTCATCACAAAGCAAAATAGAACCCTCAATTTGTTTGTATTTTCCTTGGTCCTCAACCCCTAATTTGTTGTCCAAACAAACCAATCATTCGCCACGAGACAAATCGCTGGCCATAATAAATTCATAGGTATCAACGGCATCAGAGAGAAGAGATAACGGAAATCATAAGCAATGTAAAAAGAAATTACAAAAATAAGTAAAAGCCCAAAAAGCGATCCAAGTGATGGATCTCACAACCCAACCCCCGCCCCCAGATCTATGGATCTCGCGAAGCATAGACCTCCCAAGGACTTCGAAACCCTAGCTTACTGGCGTTTGGAGTAAGAAGTTTACTTGGAGAGCGGAGGAGACCTTACGACCAGAGAGAGAGAGCGGAGAAGTACCCTTGAGCTTAGATTGATGGCGTCCGTCCCCGCACCACTCGTCCGCCCTCTCCGTTGTTTTATAGCGGCCACCCCAGCGTTTTTGGACCGTGTCCGAGACTGTTCTAGATGAACAGTATCGTGACCGTGGGTTTTGCGACGTTTCAAAGTCAGGTTGATCATTGGAGGATTTACCACATACCAAATTAAGTGAATTGAAGATTTAATAACTCAATTTTGGCGGGGACGCGAAAGCCAGGTTGTGGGGGTGCGAGGCTAATCATGCCGCCCTAAGATCCCCACGAGGCACTTGTCTAAAATATGGAGGCTTGCAGCGAATTAGAGGTTTAAGATAATTTGGATCCAGAGAGTGACTGCTATCCCTCTCAAATAAATTTTTATCTGAAAGATTGTTTGGACACCTTCCAACGTACATGCTTCCCAAAGACAGGGGATGAAGATTCCGACTTTATACCCAATTTGCGGATTGAAGAACAAGACGACAGAGCATGCTTTCCTACACTGCTTGCAGGAGAGATTCATTTGGAGGAGGGGATAGTCAACAATGGGAGGAGAGCGGCAGTCTTTAGCTAGATCCTTTTTGGATGCGATCTGTCGAAGCACTATTGAGAAACCGACCTATACCTGAGGTGTCGGATGGCATATATTGTCTATGCCAAAATAGTCTAGCCTTCAAAGCTGAGGTAGTCCCTGCTCATTGGGTGCTAGAAAGAGTTTTTGCTTGGCTACTGAGTATAGCCGTTTCAATACTACTCTCAATCCTTAATGCCTCCGAATCTGGGCTCCTATGCTTCTCCTACAATGTCCCGATGGATTCTATTCATTTCTTTGGTGCCTCCTTCTTCGAGGTATGCCAAAGTTAACTTCGATGGTAGTATTGGCGAGGACAAGGATGGTGCTAGATATGTCATCTAGGGTCCAGATGCTAGATTACTGGCGGCGGGTGCTCATGTATCTTTGAGCCTTCCATCTCGGAAGCTGAACTTCATGTTGCTTGAGCGAACATCATCTATGCAAAGCAGGAGCTTCAAGCAGAAAGGATCCTCATTGAGAGAGATTCTTCCATTGTCATTAGCTGGATCCAATGCGATATGGAGCAGTTGGAGGCCCATCTGCTCCCTCGAAACATATAGATTTTCCTATGTGACTTCGTTGCTGTGTCTGTTCAGTATGTTTTTCGAGAGATAAACAGTGCCACCGATTGGATCACTTCCTACGTGATGGAGTACACTAGTAACTGGACCTAGCAACAGAGTCAGACATGCCTGCATGCCTTGCAAGATATTTGTTTCTGATTTTCTAGGAGGTACTCGTACTCGAGTTGTGTGAGCGTCCGTTTGTATCAAAATAAAATCCCCTCTTCCTCAGGAGAAGTTATTGGTTGGAGCTAGTTCAAGAACATTCAAACCAGCGATAATTTACTATGATGGGTGTATTATTAAGGAGGAAAAGGTATTAAATATATGACAACAGAAAAGTTATTAATTATTCGTGGTCTACTTTGAACCAAATCCCATCAATAATTTTCCTTCCTCAAGGAGAGATAATAAAAGCTAGCACTCCCTCATTATTGTGTAGAGTAATTCTTTGTGCACCTCGTATGGTGTAATAGGAGCGCACCATCTAATAATATTGGGCACATAGCGTACTTAGATGTGATAGATATTTAATGCCATTCGGCTTTTTTCCTCCAATTTTCAGTGATGATAATACTTTTCTCTTTATAGAACAAAGAAAGAACAATATTATTACTTTCTGATATTTTGTAAGACTTTCTATGAATATTTATAATATCCTGAATAATATACATGACTTTCTATATCTTTATGAAATTTTGAATAATATATATAATATCTTGAATAATATATATAACTTCCTAATACATTGTATAATTTTTATGAATATATATGACATCCTAAATAATATATATAACTTTCAAATATCTTATATAACTTTCTGAAAATATATATGACATCTTAAATAATATATATAACTTCCTAATACCTTATATGATTTTTGTGAATATGTATGACAATATGAACAATATATATGACTTCCTGATGCCTTATATGACCAATAGAAAATCATATAAGACATCAAAAAGTCATATATATTGTTCAGGATATCATATATATTCACAGAAAGTCATATATATTATTTAGGATGTCATATATATTGATAAAAGTCATATAAAGCATTATGAAGCCATATATATTGTTCAAAATATCATATATATTAATAAAAATTATATATATTATTCAAGATGTCATAGATATTCATAGGAAGTCATATAAAGTATTAGAAATTCATATATATTGTTTAGAATATTATGTATATTCATAGAAAGTCATATATATTGTTTAGGATGTCATATATATTATAAGAAGTAATACAAAGCATCAGAAAGTCATATATATTATTCAGAATGTCATAAATATACAGAAAGTCATATATATTATTCAAGATGTCATATATATTCACGAAAAGTCATACAAAGTATTAGAAAATAATAATACTATTCTTTCTTTGTTCTACAGAAAAATAATATTTTCGTTATCTGAAAATTGACAAAAGAAAAGCTGGGCAGCATTAAATATCCATCCCATTATTAAGTACGTTATGTGCTTTAAGATAATTGAATAGTGTGCTCCACATCAATTTTATTGCACCGCATGCGGTGCATAAAGACTTTCTCTTGTTATGTAATGAAGGCCACAGACATGGGCCACAAGCCTTCCTGGTCACCAATTGACCCTGTCCAGGCAAGTATGATTCAGCAATCTATTGCCGCGGGCACCCATTTTATCAAAAATTATTGTCTAGACCACACCCAGCTAGACCAGCACAAATCTCGGAGCACATGCATGGTGGATAATGTGCAATCGGCAATTCATGAAATATAAGGGTTAATGTGGCATGTTATCCACCGTGAGATTTGGGTGGTCTACCTGAACGTGGTTCAGGCAATAATTTCTCCATTTTACTAGGCTCCCGACTTCCACATCATTTTTGCCATGGGGACTAAATTTGCTATAATATTTTTTTGTGAAAATTTTTTACCTCTTCAAACCTGAACTATGTACACTTAGATTCCAAAATTTAAACGATATCAATTATCTACCAAAATTTAAATTTATTATAATATGACTTAGCTATCTATTTGGATCCTATTATCGTTAATGGAGTGAGAAGAAAGACAAACTAAATCATGGCTTTCACACGATCTCAAAGCGCTCTATCCTCTATTATTCATCGACCTACAAGCTCCAACCTTTATTATCCATCCATATGCACAGGTCTCAAAATAATATCCTTTGTTTGCATAGGTCTCAAAGCGCTCAACTGTATAGATCCCAAAGTGCTCTATCTTCTATTATCTATTTGCCTACATAAACTTTAAAGCACTATATCTTTTACCATTTATCCACCTATATAGATCTTAAAGTGCTTTGTTTCCTATTATCCATCCGCTTGCATAGATATCAAACATTGAATCCCTTCTCATCCATCCACCGGTATATATCTCAAAGCACTTTATCTTCTATCATGTATCTACTTACATAGTTCTCAAAGCTCTCTATCATTTGCCATTTATTTGCTTGCAATGATCTTAAGCGCTCCATCTTCTATCATCTATTCATCGACACAAATCTCAAATAATGCATCCTCTATCATTCATCCGCTTGCATGGATCTCAAATTGCTCTATGCTTTGTTACTCGTCCACTTGCATAGATCTTAAAGCACTTTATCCTCTATCAATTTATCTATCTATATATATTTCAAAGCACTCCATTCTCTATCATTCATCTATCCATACATATCTTAAAGTATTCCATTCTCTATCATCCATCTGCTTGCATACATCTCAAAGCATTCCGTCCGTTATTATTTATTCATTTACACAAATTTTAAAGTGCTCTCTCCTCTATCATTCGTTCATTTGCATAGATCTCAAAATACTCCATCTTTTATTATCTATCCATTTGTACAAATCTCAAAATATTTATTTTTGTCATTCATCGATCTACCTATATAGATCTCAAAGCAATCCATCATTTGTCATTCATTTGCTTGTATAGATCTCAAAATACTTTATCATTTGTTATTCATTTGTTTGTATATATCTCAAAGCCCTCTTTTAAATTCATATTGAAACAAGAGCCTTTTACTAAGTTAGTAGAAAAGGTAGTTCTAGAATTTATAAATTTAGTTATTATATAACCCTCATACAATAATGTACTATATAGCAATAAATTAAAGTTTTGATGGCTTATTAACACTTTATAAACTTGTGGGGTCTAGATGTAAATGGCTCAAACTTAGAGAGATATGTTTCTCCTTTTTTGCTAAAAGAAAAGGAAAGTGTCGCAAAATGCTACAGCTAGTCGGGTTGTGGAACAGAGAAAGGACAGATGAACTTGATTGCCCTGGACAACATTCAACATATCCAAAAAATTATTTGATTAGATTATGTCATAGAGATAATTTATCGATTTCTATAAATTATTTATCCAAAAAAATGATTGCAGAGAAAAATAAATTTACTATATTTGATTGATGAAAAAATTACTTTAAAAATAACATCAAAAAAGATTACTATATTCGATTAAAAATAATCATATATAAGAATATTATCAAATTTTTAATAATATCTTTGAATAAATAATTTAATTAATGATCTTTTTCCCAATCTGTTTATTGGCAATTTGTGACTTACTCGTATGAAAGCTACCGATGTGAACTATTTCAAATATTGAAATTAT
>KE505547.1:339919-352132 GCA_000441515.1 Elaeis oleifera
ATGCGACAATTTTCTCTCTCTTCCATGCCATAGCATGCCATCACATATTTAAATATGTTCTTGCTATTATCTGGAAAGATAAGCTTTCATATAGGTTAGAAACCCTTATCAGAAGGACTTTATATGCCCCTCCATGCCAAGAAAAATCACTGATACATTTTGTGCGCCAAGTTAGGTAAGAGTCCTTCTCTCTTTAGACTCCATCTCTCCAATGCTCAAAGGCCTATGTGGCACCATCTATTAGCTGCCCCACATCAGTAGTGAATCCAAAATAATATTCAATTAAATTGGTTCATAATTTGAATCAGGCTCAAACCAAAATAGATCAAAATAGGAACTAGGGTTAGCCTACAAGTGCTAGCTTATCAATTAGCCATCAAATTAAGATCTAATGACCCATAATTCGATTCAAATAAATTATTTGATCAATTTTTAATGTGTGTGACCCATTGGGCTCTACACCTAGCTAGCAGTAAGTTCGGATACATGTTGATCTGATTAGTTTAGAGTCCATCTAATCAATTTAGGTCAAACCCAAGAAGATTCGTGTGGTCCAATTAGAACCATCTCTAATTGACCCATGAATTAATCTCTTTAATTCATCAAACCTACAAGACATGATGACGTCAAACAACGTGTCATGTCTACCGAAAAGATGTGAAATATTTTGATAGAAATATCAAAAATATCCTTCAGTGGTAAGTTATCATGCAATTCAGTCCTTCGATCATCCTGCATTCTGAATATGTTTATGAGTATGGAATCATATCAAACTCAATATATATTTTTATTGATTCTCCATTAATTAATGATAACTCTAATGAAGTATTAGAATCCCTATCTAATCTTCATCTACTTTGGCCAAAGTTTTCCGAAGTTATCTAGAGATGAGAATATATAGGATGTCATTTTCTCTTATTAGGAGTGATCGATTCTTTGTGGACCTATTTACAACCTTCATACACACTCCATCATATCCAGAATACTCCATTCATGACTTAATGTCATGATCGAGTATGAACCAAAATATGGATTCATGTGCACAAGGTTCCATGGTGGTCTCAAATCTAAGGATCACTTGCACAACTCTCACTTAGAGAATCATCTTTTGACCTGCATGTAAGGCTCCATAAGATATTTTTTGTCCGTAGATCAATCCAGTGAACTCATTCCTTAATAAGCATCTACATCCTTGTATTAGTGTACCCACATAAGTGACTTGTGAGATCAGCTACCCTCTCCATTGAGTATACCTAGGATGTATCAGTCTTTTCAGAATATTGATCTCCAACTCAATATTTCTATGATTAAAAATATTTAAGATTAAAATTTTAGAATTTTAGGTCTCACAGGCATAGCCCATTCATGTCCCTTAAAATCATTGCTCTAATCTTTGGGGTCCATCATAATCTTTAACATAAAAGATGCAACTTAAATGATGAATCACAATGCCTATTTTATTCATATCAAATAAATGTCATTACATGAGTTAGAAGAATATACAGATAAGTCTCATCACATCACCCTTGTAATTCATTTGTAGGGTATTTATTCTTTCAATCTTCCACTTGCACTAAAAGTCAATCGCCTTTATATTTTAAACCCATACAATCAAGATGGCGATCAAACAATTACTGTGGTAAGGCCTTAGTGAATGGGTCTGCTATATTATTCTTAGTTTCTACTTGTTCTAACATAATATCTTATCTTTCGATAATCTCTCGAATGAGGTGGAAGCGTCTGAGGATGTGCTTTGATTTATGATGAGACCTTGATTTCTTAGCTTGGATGACAATACCAGTATTATCATAATAAAGAGGCACTGATCCTTCAATCATCGGAACAACTCCTAACTCCGTGATGAACTTCTTCATCCAGACAACTTCCTTAGCAGTTCACTAGAAGCGATGTACTCTATCTCAGTGGTTGAGTCAGCTACTGTCTGCTGCTTTGAACTCTTCCAACTCACTACTTCTCCATTCAGGATAAACACATCCTAAAATTGACTTGCTAATATCTGGATCAGATTAAAAACTATAATCTGTATAACCTTCTAATTTCAACTCTGATCTACTATATATTAGAAAGCATCTTTAGTTCTTCTTAGATACTTAGTATATTTTTCACAGTTTTTCAATGATCTTCTCCTGGATCAGTCTGATACCTGCTGACTATACCTAACGCATAAGATACATCAGGCCTAGTACATAGCATGGCATATATTATGGATCCCACTGTCGAAGCATAAGGGATGGAATTTATTCTTTCTCTTTCTTCTAGTGTCTTTGGACATATTTTTTAAAGAAATGTATGCCTTAACTTATGGGCAAGTAACCTCTTTATTTCCTCCATGTTGAATCTCTTTAACACTAAGTCAATGTACCTAAATTTAGACAAGCCTAGCATCCTTTTAGATTTATTTCTATAGATCTTTATACCCAAGATGTAGGATGCTTCACCTAAATCTTTCATGAAAACTTATTAGATAGCCAAGTTTTGACTAACCAAAGTATTGGGATATCATTTCCAATCAATAACATGTCATCGACATACAATACTAGAAAACTAAGGCACTCCCACTAGCCTTCTTATATACACATGGTTCATCCATATTTTTTATGAAGTCAAACTCTTTGACTGTCATATCAAATCAGATGTTTCAACTTCTCGATGCCTGCTTTAATTCATAAATGGATCTTTTAAGCTTGCATACCTGATTTGACCTCCCATTGGAGATAAAATCTTCTGATTGAGTCATATAGACCTCTTCCTCAAAGTTATAATTAAGGAAGATAGTCTTGACATCCATCTGTCAAATTTTATAATCATAATATGCAGCTATAACAAGTAAAATCGGTATAGACTTCAGCATAGCCACTGGCGAAAAGGTTTCATCACAATCAATCCCTTGCTTTTGTCTGAAACCTTTTGCTACTAGCGTAGCTTTGTAAGTTTCAATTTGGCCATCAGATCCGATCTTTTTTTGAAGATCCACTTGCACCCTATTGGGGTTACATCCTCAGGTGCATCAACCAGTATCCACATTAGGTTGGAATATATTGAGTCTATTTCGGATTTCATAGCATCTAACTACTTGTCAGAGTCCTTACTCATGATGACGTCTGAATAAGTCAATAGATCATTATCCTGAATGATATTAGTCTTATTATCATTCCTATGATGAAACCATATCTTGAAGGTGCATGATGCACTGTATTTAACCTTCGAAAGGATGGGTATATTATGGATGTACCTCGTTACTAGGTACTTCTGGTTAAGAAACTTTCATTGATAATTTTGAAATATTTTGTAGGTCTTGAACTTTCTTAAGTTCAATATTCATCTCACTACCTCCTTCTTGGATGAATTTTTTTTCAAGAATATGGCATGCCTACTGATAATTATCTTTTGCTCAATAGGATAGTAGAAATAATATTCTTTAGTTTCTTAGGATATCTTATAATAAATATTTATCTGACCTTACACTTAGTTTATATTCAAAAATATTTTTGACATAAGCAGGACAGCCCTATATCTTGAGATGTTTAAGACTAGGTTTCTTTCCATTCCATAATTCATATGGAATGCTAGGAACAGACACTGAAGGCATCCTGTTGAGAATATATACGACAATTTCTAGGATAAATCTTCAGAAAGATATTGGAAGATCAGCATAACACATCATGGACCGTACCATCTCTATAAGAGTACAATTCTTCTTTTCTGCTATACCATTTAACTGTGACGTATAAGGAGGTGTCCATTCAGAGAGAATTTTTTATCTTTTAAGATGATCAAAAAATTCATTGGATAAGTATTCGCCACCTCGATTAGATCGAAGGACTTTAATACTTTTTTAATTTATTTATCAACTATCTTTTGATATTCTTTAAACTTATCAAAAGCATCGGATTTGCGTTTCATGAGATACACATATCTATATCTTGATAAGTCATCTGTAAAAGTTATGAAATAAGAATATCCATCTCTAGCTAATGTTGTCATGGGTCCACATACATCTGAATATACCAAAGCCAATAACTCATTTGCCTTTCTCCATGTTCAGAGAATGGAGACTTGGTCATTTTTTTCATGAGACAAGACTCACAAATCTCATATGATTCATAATCATAGGGTTCAAAGAATTTTTCTTTGTATAACTTACTTATCTTGACTCACTTATATGATCAAGACGGCAATGCCAGAGAAATGATATATTTATATCTTCTCTCTTTTTTTTCATATTTCTATGAATATGACAAATATTTTCATTAAGTGATAAAATTAGAAGATGATTATTAAATATCCATTGTCAAAGAATTTATTTGCATGAAATATGGAGCAACTATTGTCCATAAATTTATTTCACATCCATATTGTATCAAAAGAGATACAGATATGATATTTCTCATAATCTTTGACATGTAATAATATTCTTCTAATTCTAGAGTTCTTCCCGATGGTAGCTCTAGTAGGAAAGTTCCCACAGCTTCAGCAGAGCTTGATTCTCCACCAGCACTAAAGAGCTTGAACTCATCTTTTTTCAGCCCTTTGATTCTCTGTAACCCCTGCAACAAATTGCAGTTATGAGAACTATATGCAATATCCAATACCCATGAATTACTTATTTAAGAACTTAATAAAATACAGTATGTATCATGTACATACCCTTATGTGCTATACTTGCATTTTCTTTCATCTTTGTAAGAAAACTCTTGCAATTCTTCTTCCAATGTCTCATCTTGCCGCAGTGATAACAGGTTATGTCTGTAGGGACATTCTTTACCTTCTTCTTTTTGAAGGTGCTTCCTTTAGAGTTCAGCTTCTTTCCTTTATTTGAACCCTTCCTGCCATATTTATTCCTGTCCACCATAAGAAGTGGATCTTTTCTCCCTTTATATGATTTTCAGCTATTTTTAACATATTTAATAGCTTTGGCAGGGATATTTTCAGTTTGTTCATGTGATAATTCACCACAAACTGAGAGAAAGAGTCTGGAAGAGATTGTAGGATTAGATCATGATTGAGTTCTACATCCATGTTGAAACATAATTGATCTAAGCTGGTGATCAAATCAATCATCTTTAGTACATGATTTTATACTGAAGTACCCTCAGTCATTTGAGCCTAAAATAACTACTTAGATAATTCATACCTAGCAGTCCGACTCTGTTCTCTATATAGCTCTTTTAAATTGAGCAGTATGGAGGATACATTTATATCCTCATGTTGCCTCTGTAATTTATTGCTCATAGAGGCCAACATTATACACTTGATAGTCATGCTGTCATTTTGCCACATTTTATATGTGGCCTTCTCTTCCTCTGAAGCATCTTCACTGACCAGATCAGAGTCAGAAGTGTCCAGAATATAAGACAACTTTTCTTGCACAAGTACTATATGTAAGTTTCCCAATCAATCTATGTAATTGAGACCAGTCAGCGTATTTGTATCAAGGATGCAACGTAGTGAGAGTGAAGAAGCCATAACGCAAAGTTTAATCTACATGAATTAAGAACAATCATATAAGCAGACCACTCATAGTGACATGTATAACTAGATGAGATCTTTTATTCTAGTTATTTTTTTCACTATTTTATTATATATCATAGCCCTCTCTTTGATAGACGAGAAATTCTAAACTGATCTCTTAGTGGGGTTAAAATCTTTATTCTTTAAAAAAATCTTGTGGATAGCACAACAAACTTCTGTGAGTTCAAAGATAGAAAAATCTATCCAATTATATTCTTTTTGCAACTCTCAACATAATCTGCCTCTAAAATATTCATAGTCTTATGGATGACACAACAAACTATAATATTTTAATTAAGTTAGACTCTTCATTTTCATACAGCCATATTCGAAAATAATTTTGCTCTTGTGGATAGCACAACAAAGTAATAAGAAATCAAATAGACCATAAACATTCAAAATGCACCAAGATATCATCATATCAGTCTCCATGGTAAGCTTGTGGATAGCACAACAAACATACTATGATTCTTGAAATAATAATCATCTTAGCATGAAGGAAGGTAATAAGTAGTGATTTTTCAACATCAAGCAATCCGAATGCAAGATTCGAATTAATCCAATTGGCCAGAAAAGTGTTAAATAAGATTGGTGGAAGTCTCTCTATTGCTTTTCTTAGATATCAATAAATTGGTCAGGCCAGCGAATGGAACCAATTAAAGAACCACCACACTTGAACATTTCTTAGACATCAATCGATTCATCATTTCAAGAATTAGTTAGCTTATAGTTGCTATCACTACTACTTAATATGATTATTATGAGGGATTTAATAGGCTCATGCACATCCTAATCATATAGTATCTATACTGTAATTATAGAATTTCATATGATGCATTGCATGTTAAGCATACCATAACATGCATGATATATATTCAACAGCTTGTTATATCATCACTCTAGGACAACCATTTATCACATAGAGGACATCCACCACTATGTCAAGGCAACCATACAAAATGATGAATAACATGATTGACATAGCAATTGATACTATTAAAACATATGAAACATGGTACTAGGCATAGCATTTCAAATTCAAAGTTTAATTCCCATAACACATAAATATATATTAAATCCTAGATCATGGAGCCAATAATATAATTTAATTGAACCAATCAGAGGAGGCTCTGATACCACTATTGGATTTGAGTCAAGCAGTGGAAGGTTGAATTTCAAAATTATTTAAGAAATCCATGAATACCCAAAACCCAAAACCCTAGGATCCCCTTGACATATTCAATCAAATTATCAAAGTATAACAATAATGAAGCATATATTTATATAAATACCTCAATCACTATTTTTAATATTTTTATAAGGTACACAAGCATATATCCTCCAACCGTGATCCACATAAAAATTAGCTCAAAGAGTCGCTCCTTCAGAACCCAATCGCTGGACCCAAGTTGATACTGATTTGATCGGTTTGATCGAACTGCTTTTCGAACCTGACTTAAACCAATTCTTGGCTTCTTGGCAACTTGACTAGCCCTTTTAGGGCCTTCTATAGCCTTGTCCTAATCTTAATCAGACTTGGATTAGATTAGGAAGGCTTGTCCTAAAAGACTAAGGAAGAGAGAGAGGAGGAGAGGATTCTTGTCTTAACCTAGACAAGATGGGATGTAGGAATTGAATAATCTCTCCTCTTAATACCGCCCCTATTTATAATTAATGAGTGGGCATGAGAAGCATCTCCCAGTGGGTTGTAACCACCCCATTAATCAACATATCAAAATCAAGAGTCATATAAGATAAGGACTCTTGGAATGAAACACCGTTCCACTGCTTCTCCCTCACGCATGCTCTAGGAAAAGTGTAGATGGCATCCCATTTTCAAATCAGATATTCCTCTGATTTTACCATGTATTAGGAGAGGATTATCTGATGTAAACCAATGCCAGAGACCCCATGATAAGTGCCTCCTTCTGCCTTAAAGCAGAAGGACACTTACCGCACCCTTTCGTAAGTCCCCGCACGTGCGACAATTTTTCTCTCTTCTTCCATGCCATAGCATGCCATCACATATTTTAAAATATGTGCTTGCTATTATCTGAAAAGATAAGCTTTTATATAGGTTAGAAACCCATATCAGAAGGACTTTATATGCTCCTCCATGCTAAGAAAAATCATCGATACATTTTGTGCGCCAAGTTAGGTAAGAGTCCTTCTCTCTTTGGACACTATCTCTCCAACACCCAAAGGCCTATATGGCACCATCTATTGGCTGCCCCACATTAGTAGTGAACCCAAAATAACTCTTAATTAAATTGGTACATAATCTGAATCAGGTTCAAATCGAAATCAATCAAAATAGGAACTAGGGTTAGCCTACAAGTGCTAGCTTGTTAATTAGCCACCCAATTAGGATCTAATGACCTATAATTCAATTCAAATAAATTCTTTGATCAATTTTTAATATGTGTGAACTATTGGGCTCCACACCTAGCTAGCAGTAGGTTTGGATACTTGTTAACCTGATTAGCTTAGAGTCCATCTAATCAATTTAGGTCAAACCCAAGTAGACCCGTGTTGTCCAATTAGAAGCATCTCTAATTGACTCATGAATTAAACTCTTTAATTTATAAAATCTATAAGACATGATTGACGTCTAGCACCATATCATGCCTACCTAAAAGTTATGAAATATTTTGATAGAAATATCAAAAATATCTTTCAGTGGTAAGTTATCGTGCAATTCAGTCCTTCGATCATCCTGCATCTCGAATATGTTTATGAGTATGGAATCATGTCAAACTCAACATATATTTTTATTGATTCTCTATCAATCAATGATAACTCTAATGAAGTATTAAAATTCCTATCTAATCTTTATCTACTTTGGCCAAAGTGTTCCAAAGTTATCTAGAGATAAGAATACATAGAATGTCATCTCCTCTTACTAGGAGTGATTAATTCCTTGTTGACCTACTCATGATCTTCATACACACTCCACCATATCCAAAATACTCCATTCATGACTTAATGCTATGATTGCATATGAATTAAAATATAGGTTTATGTGCACAAGGTTCCATGACGGTCTCCGATTTAAGGACCACCTGCGCAACTCTTACTTAGAGAATCATCTTTTGACCTGCATGTAAGGCTCCATAAGATATTCTCTATCTGTGGGTTAATTCAGTGAACTCATTCTTAATGAGCATCTACATCCTTGTATTAGTGTCCCCACACAAGTGGCTTGTCAGATCAGCCATCCTCTTCATTGAGCATACCTAGGATGTGCTAGTCTTTCCAAAATATTGATCCCTGACACAATATTTTTATGACTAGAAATATTTAAGATTATGATTTTAGAATTTTAAATCTCACAGGCATAATCTATTTATGTCCCCTAAGACCATTGCCCTAATATTTGGAGTTCATCATAATCTTTAACATAAAAGATATAATTGAAATGATGAATCACAATGCCTCTTTTATTCATATCAAATAAATGTCATTATATGAATTGGAAGACTATACAGATAAGTCCCATCACATCATCCTTGTGATTGGCTTGTAGGACATTTATTCTTTCAATCTCCTACTTGTACTAAAGCCAATCATCTTTGTATTTTAAACCCATACAATCAAGATGGCGATCAAACAGTTATTGTGGTAAGGCCTTAGTAAATGGGTCGCTATATTGTTATTAGTTTCTACTCATACTAATATAACATCTTATCTTTCGACAATCTCTCGAATGAGGGAAGCATCTGAGGATGTGCTTTGATCTATGATGAGACCTTGGTTCCTTAGCTTGGATGACAGCACCAGTATTATCATAATAAAGAGGCACTGGTTTTCAATCGCAGGAGCAACTCCTAACTCCATGATGAACTTCTTCATCTAGACAGCTTTCTTAGCAGCTTCATCAGTAGCGATGTACTCTATCTGGGTGGTTGAGTCAGTTACTGTCTACTACTATGAACTCTTCCAACTCACTACTCCTCCTTCAGGTCAACATATATCCTGAAATTGACTTGCTATGATCTGGATCAGATTGAAAACTAGAATCTGTATACCCTTTACTTTCAACTCTGATCCATCATATATTAAAAAAATATTTTAGTTCTTCTTAGATACTTAAGAATATTTTCATAATTTTTAATGATCCTCTCCTGGATCAGCCTGATACTTGCTGACTATGCCTAACGCATAAGCCACATCAGGCCTGGTACATAGCATGGCATACATTATGGATCCCACTGTCGAAGCATAAGGGATGGAATTCATTCTTTCTCTTTCTTCTGGTGTCTTCGGACATATTTTTCTAGAGAAATGTATACCTTAACTTATGTACAAGTAACCTCTTTACTTTCCTCCATGTTGAATCTCTTCAACATTAAGTCAATATACCTAGATTGGGACAAGCCTAGCATTTTTTTAGATCTATTTCTATAGATCTTTATACCTAAGATGTAGGATGCTTCATCCAAATCTTTATGAAAACTTATTAAATAGTCAAGTTTTGACTGACTGAAGTATTGGGATATCATTCTCAATCAATAGTATGCCATCGACATATAATACTAAGAAGACTAAGGCACTTCCACTAGCTTTCTTACATACACATGGTTCATAGGGTTGGAAGAGTTCAAAGTAGTAGACAATAGCTAAGAAGACAATAGCCTGATCCTCTCCTATATAACCTTCTAATGGAGGAGCAGACAGTAGCCTTCTTATATAACATTGAGTCAGCCTGATCCTCTTCTGGTATTAGCCTGATCTTCTCCTATATAACCTTCTAATGGAGGAGCAGTGAGTTGAAAGAGTTCAAAGTAGCAGACAATAGCTGACTCAACTACTGAGGTAGAGTACATCGTTGCTGGTGAAGCTGCTAAGAAAGCCGTCTGGATGAAAAAGTTCATCACAGAGTTAGGAGTTGTTCTTGTGATTGAAGGACTAGTGCCTCTTTATTGTAACAACACTGATGCTATCATCCAAGCTAAGGAATTAAGGTCTCATCGTAGATCAAAGCACATCCTCAGACGCTTCTATCTTGTTCAAGAGATTATCGAAAGACAAGATGTTACATTAGAATGAGTAGAAACTACTAATAAAATAGCATATCCATTCACTAAGGCCTTACCACAGCAACTATTTGATTGCCATCTTGATTGTATGGGTTTAAAATACAAAAGCGATTGGCTTTAATGCAAGTGGGAGATTGAAAGAATAAATACCGTACAAGCCAATCACAAGGATGATGTGATGGGACCTATCTATATATTCTTCCAACTCATCTAATGATATTTATTTGATATGAATAAAAGAGACATTGTGATTCATCATTTCAGTTGCATCTTTTATGTTAAAGATTATGATGAACTCCAAAGATTAAGATAATAATTTTAGGAGACATGAATGGATTATATCTATGAGACTTAAAATTTATAACTCTAATCTTAAATATTCTTAGTTGTAAGAATATTGAGTTGGAGATCAATATTCTAAAAGACTGGCATATCCTAGGTATGCTCAATGGAGAGGCTAGCTGATCTCACAAGCCACTTGTATGGAGACACTAATATAAGAATACAGATGCTCATTAAGAAATGAGTTTACTAAATTGATCCACCGACAGAAAATATCTTGTGGAGCTTTATATGCATGTCAAAAGATGATTCTCTAAGTGGGAGTTATGTAAGTGGTTCTTAGACCTAAGACACCATAAAATCTTATGCACATAAATTCATATTTTGGTTCATACTCAATCATGATATTAAATCATGAATGGGGTACTCTAGATATGATGGAATGTATATAAAGGTTGTGAGTAGATCAACAAAAAATCGATCACTCTTAGTAAGAGGAGATGACATATCCTATGTATTCTCATCTCTAGAAAACTCCGAAAGACTTTGGCTAAAACAGATGAAAATTAGATAAGAATTCTAATACTTTATTAGAGTTATCATTGATTGATGAAGAATCAATAAAAATATATGTTGAGTTTGACATGATTCCATACTCATAAACATATTCGAGATGCAGGATGATCGAAGAACTGAATTATACGGTAATTTGCTACTGAAGGATATTTTTGATATTTTAATCAAAATATTTCACATCTTCTGGATAGACATGACATGTTGCTAGATGTCAATCCTGTCTTATAGGTTTCATGAATTAAAAGATTAATTCATGGGTCAATTAGAGAAGGTTCTAATTGTACAACACGGGTCTACTTGGATTTGACCTAAATTGATTAGATGGACTCTAAACTAATCAGGTCAACATGTATTCGGGCCTACTGTTGGCTAGGTGTACAGCCTAATGGGTCACACACATTAAAAAATTAATTAAATAATTTATTTGAATCGAATTATGGGTCATTGGATCCTAATTAGATGGCTAATTGACAAGCTAGCGTTTGTAGGCTAACCCTAGTTTCTATTTTGATCAATTTCAGTTCGAATCTGATTCAAATTGTGAACCTATTTAATTGAGAGTCATTTTGGGTTCACTACTGATGTGTGGCAGCCAAAAGATGGCACCACATAGGCCTCTGGGTTTTGGAGAGATAGAGTCCAAAAAGAGAAGGACTCTTACCTAGCTTGGCGCACAAAATATATCGATGATTTTTTCTTGGCGTGGAGGAGCATATAAAGTCCTTCTGATATGGGTTTCTAACCTATATGAAAGCTTATCTTTCTAGATAATAGCAAGCATATA
>KE505548.1:113447-123691 GCA_000441515.1 Elaeis oleifera
ACATTAGCACTCCCCTCTATCCATATGATAACTCAGGATGTCATGATCTAGTTGTATAATTATGACAAGATATAGCATACAGGCTGATTGGCTACCATTCTCTATAATTTGTTTTTTGAAAAGAAAATGATGATGATGCATATTGCTCGGATTTAGACTACTCAAGCTCTCTTATACATGAAGAAAAAGAAAATGATGATGATGCATATTGCTCGGATTTAGACTACTCAAGCTCTCTTATACATGAAGAGATATGCCAATTGGCCAAGTAAAGTCTAGTTGGCACATATCAGTATTAATCTAACTTTATTGTAACAAGAAGCCTCCTAACATAATAATTGTAATACTTCTCAGAATATAACTCTCTTCTAGTTATGAGACTATTTTCATGATTTATTCTTTATTTCAAAGAGTAGTTGTGAGGCTCGATCCATCTAACTTGGCCTGAATAGAATCTACCTCATCATAATTGGGCACATGCTCCATGCATGATGGGGCACCTTTAATGTGGAGACTTCCAATGGTAGTCGAGGACTTGATCACTCCTGATAGGATTCAAAGATATAGAGGCCGTTGGAGGCCTTGCCTCCATTTTTTTTAAGCTCTTCCCACCCACTTCAAGCCTCATAGTCGATCAACATTGATGGAAGGAGGAACATATCTTTTCTTTCAGGAATTTTGTGAAATTCATTTATAATTTATTGAATGGTGCAAAAATCCTAAGAATCATATTTTTCTTTCCATGGAATTACTTATAAAAAAATTGAGAAGTATTGGCAGCAATATAATCTTGTATTAGTGATGGGCTCATTCTTAGATTTCCACTACAAATGGAAATGGTGGAATTTTATTATTCACATATCTATTCTTTAATTGAAAAAAGAGATAAATGATGTTCATAATGCTATTAGAAATCTTTGGAATGTGTTGGTGTATATTATCCGATCTCATTATCATCTGGATACGTGGCAACAGATTATTATCTGAATTAATAGTTCTGTCATGGTTACATCGGCCTATAATTGATCTGCCTCTTCAGTACCATCTGTTAGTCGACTTAATCCAGCACTGCTAGTAAATGGAACGCTCATCTCGATTTGTATCTGATCTGCATCACCTTACTTGGGTACTCAATCAATATGATTATCAATACTAAAGGCATGATACCCAGTTCAGATAGTCACCGGTATCAACTATTTCACACCGATCTATTACTGACGTGCCATCAGAGATACAGATAGTTATCCAGCAGCTATCATCCAACTCAGCAATAACTATCTTTCAGTTATATTTTAGTTCATCACTACATGGACAACAACCCTACGATCTCTACACAGCTGGCTATTCTGTTATAATAGATCCCTAACAATTTAACAAATCTCTAACAGCCTAACAAATCTCTAACGGCCTAACAATTTTTCTTAAGGACTAAACAAGTTTCCTCTATATAAGAGGGACAGGGTACTCTTCGAAACATAAGTCTGAACTCACAGAGATAAAACTCTACTAAATTTTTTATTAAAGAAAATCAGAGTTCTCTCCACTTCATTCCACTTTCAAACTCATATTTTTTTTTACTTCTTCATTTTCACTATCTGTTCTCAAGATCCCTACTGACTTAAGCATCGGAGGATCCTAAAATAGAGGGTATTCCACAATTTTGCACTTCTTTTGTAGGTTCATCACGGTCTATATCGGCTTAACTTAGCCCTCAGCTCTCCAACTTAGTTCATTACCAACCTCAACATCTGTCTTCTGGAGTCTTGCAGCAATAGATTGGTACTAGAAGAAGGATATCTAAAATTTTGGTGAAAAATGGTGAATAAGAAAGCACCAAATCATCCTCTAACTGCCTCCTCTATTTGTGCATATATTTCAAAAATTTGCAGCAGAACATACATAGATTAAACAATTTAATCTATAATGCATGCATAGATTAAATCTAAAATCATCATACATGATCTATGACATGAACTAATATGCATGTATCCAAAACTGAAATCTAAAATTCAGTATGTATAGATCATATCTGTGTAATTAGATCATATCTAATTTATATTTAGATCACATCTAAATATTAATTGAGATCAAAACCTCATACCTGAGCGTGGGTAGTAGATCACCATATTCAAAATCCGTGATACTTAATTCTTTATGATGCTTGACAGCCACACACGTGTCCGACCTCTATGGATATCCATACAAAGCTCTTGTACTGATCGATCTCCTCGAGAGTGCTAGCTCACAAAGACACCATGCTTTAGCTAATCTAAGAGGAATCATGAAAAAAATAAAGAATAAGGAGACCCTCTTCTTTCTTTCTGGATCCATGTATCAGATCTCTACAATAGAGATCAAGAGAAGAATCCTTTCTTCTCAATTTTTTCACGCATAAGAGAGAACCTTTCTCTCTTCCTATCATGCCCTTAAGAAGAACTTTTCTTCTCTGATTTTTTATGATGAGAATCAGATCTAATCTGATTTCTCATACTGAAAATTATATGGATTTCTGAGTCCTAAAAAAATCAAAAAGAGAGATCCAAGAGAAGAACCGTTCTTCTCTCTTCTTCTCCGTTTTTCTTCTTGATCTAGAACTCTAGGATGCCCCAAACATCCAACCAATTTTTTTTGATATTTTTTTTCTAAATTTTATAATAAAATTAGATCTAATCTAATTTTATCTTAAAAAATAAAAAAAAATTGAAGAAGAACTCCTTCTTCAAGGCTGCGTACAAGAAAAAGACTCTTCTTCTTCCTTGATCTAGAACTCTAGAAAGTCCCAAACGCCCAACCAAATTTTTTTTAATATTTTTTCTCTAAATTTTAATATCAAAAATCAGATCCAATCTAATTTTATCTTAAAAAAAAAATTAAAAGAGAAACTCCTTCTTCTTTAAGGCTGTGCACAAGAAAGAAGATCATTCTTCTTCCTTTTCTCTCTCTTTGGGAAAAATTTTTTTTTTCAATTTTTGCTGTAAAATCAGTAGAGGAGCCTCTCTTTGATATTCAAAAACCAGTAAGCAAAGCCTCACAAAATCACATCAAGATGGGGAGGAGAAGAGGGGTTGGCGTCATGTGGAATTGGGCATCCAACTCTTGGACGCCCTTCTTGTTTTGGTGACAAGAAAAGAGGGAGAGATGCCCTATTTCTCTTACGGAACATAAGAAAGGCATGGCCTTTAGTGGGGTGTGGGATCTCACGTTGAAGAGATGTGGAGGTGTGGAGATTTATATCACATGGGGTGTTTCAAGTTGGTTAAGTCCTATTCCAAATAGGACTCAAGATCTTGTTCCAACTCTAACTAACCCTTGGACCCAATCCTAACTAATTTAGGAATTAGTTATAACAAACTGACTAATTGGGTCCTAGCCCAATTATAAAACCAACCATGCCCCAATCCATTTGGAAATTAGTTAGATTAAAACCCCATTGATCCAGAGATTGATTCTTGATGAATATCAGGGAAGTTTTTTTGATAATAGGGCTTGATTCAATCAAGCCTATTATCCAATAAGGTTTGATTCAATCCAAGCTTATATAAAATTAATTGAATCATATTCAATTTAAAATTTGATTTGCATCTCTGAGATCAATTAGAACAAGTCCTGTTATTCAATAGGGATGTATTCAATCAATCCAAAGCCAATCTAATTGAATCCAATTCAATTAGATCTGATCCAATCCCCATTGCTCAATCAAATTGAGTCAATTAACAATCATATTGTTAATTAATTATTTTTTAATTTATCAACCATTAGTAATTATTTATTGCAACTTTTGCATAGGATTAATCATCAATCAAATTGATAATTAAATCCTTCAACGATTCATAATAGTCGATCAGCCATTTGATCAGATAGGTACTTCTATATGTGTGACCCCATAGATTCAAACTTAAATCGATAGCATAAGAATAATTTCTGTACTAATCGATATAACTATCTAGCAATGGGATCCGACGTCCGGATAGGCCGAATGTATGCCCAGCAACACTCTAGAACCCATGTGGATATAGTTATCGTATAATTCATCCCTTTGACACTTGATGCTCAAGGATGACTAAGGATTAAACTGTCAATCCAGGATGAGTGGTCTACATTGTGTCTCAACCTTAAAATCCTATGACTCCTCACTAGGACTATTTTGGCCAAAGTTTTGTTGAATTGAAATACAGTGATGCATCATCTCTAATTTTACTTGGAGTGGTCAATCCCATCTTGACTCGTACTCAAACTTTATAAGTACTTGACTGTACTTAGAAACCTTCCATCATCGAATTAAAATTTAGATAGTCCGATATCAAAGCACAGTGAGTTGCTTGTAAGTCATCAAGACAGTCTCAGATCAGAGGGACACATATACCCATATCCCATCAGAGCAATCTTTGACAGTAGAGTGCTCCGAAAGTGGTCACACTCAGTGAAATATACTCCTACAAATCACCCATATGCCATATCCATATCATCACATGCCTTGGTTAAGAGGACAACTAACCAATATGGCGTACAATGACCTACACTCGATACAATTATCGTCCTTGTAATAATTATATTATTTGATCGCGAACAGGATTTAAGAACCACATGATAAATCCTCTTTTATCATTTTGGTAGTAGTTCTAAGAACTTCATCATAACATATGAGTTCTATTTTGAAAGATGTATTCTTTATGATGAATCTGCCAGATAACAATTATTATTTTATAATTCATATACTTGTATGGAACACAATCATCTATAATCTAGATGATTGACTTTAAGACACATTTTCCAACACTCAACATCTGTCTTTTGGAGTCTTGCAGCAGTAGATTGGCATTAGAGGAAGGATATCTGAAAATTTTTGACGAAAAATGGTGAACAAGAAAGCACCAAATCATTCTCTAACTGCCTCATCTTCTCCTGAAGACACTCAAGAAGTCATCCAACCATCAATTACTGTTGATCCATAGTAGTTTGATCTCTTAATCTAGTAGGTTTAGGCCCTTACTGCAATGATGCAACAGCTCTGTACCATAGAACAGCAACCCCCCAAGTAGTTCAATCACATCATTCCTAGCAACCGGCTCCTCAAGACCCTCCACATAATCATGCTCTGGATCTTACGGATCAGTTCTGGGGGCAGAATCATCTATTCCAAGTAAAAGCTAGGTGTAGAAGAAGGTCTTGGGCAAAAGATCTAAGATCTTGAAAAGAAATTGATGGAAATTCAGATCGAAAGCTCGTAGGGTGGAAAGGATTTCAACCTATGATCTCTCTTTTCTCAGCAGATTCTTGATAAACAGATTCTTCTTTGATTCAAGATGCCTGCTGTGGAGTCATTCAATGGCTCCGCTAATCTTTTGGACCACTTAGAAGACTTTAGACCCACTATGAGGCTACAAGGGGCATCTGATGCTCTACTCTATATCATCTTTCCAATCATTCTTAAAAAATCTACAAGAATCTGGATCTCTGACTGTCAACTAGGATCTATTTCTTCCTTTGAACAGTTAGATAAACTGTTCATCATCTATTTTGGCAATAATAGAGTTCACCTGAAAAATACTAATAGTCTTTTTACTGTGAAGCAGCAAAAAAGTAAATCTCTGTGGGACTATGCGGCATGCTTCAACATCGCCACATTGAAAGTCAAAAACTTCAATGAGTCTGTTGCAATAGCAGCTCTGAAGCATAAACTTAGGAGCAACCGCCTAATCTTTCCCTTAATAAAACTATGCGGATAATTATAAGCAAATGCTCATCCAAGTATGAAAGTATGTTCCAGCTAAAGAAGAAGAAAGCATACTCTATCAAGCAAAGAAGAAAAAAAAGAGAAAAAGCGGCCTCGAGAAGAAGAACATAGAAATCAACAGAATAATTCTGATCGATCTCAAAAAATTCGAGGTCTAGAAGTCTACCTCGGTGATTTGATTCCCACACTTTTTTGTCTACCCTCAAGCTCAGATACTGATGGAGATCGAGGATCAAGAGTATCTTCATCGATCTAATCCTATGAGGACTCCACTAACAAAAAGAGATAAAAAGAAGTACTACCATTATCATCGGGATCACGGCCATGATACAAGAGAGTGCCGACAATTGGAAGATGAAATTGAAGCACTGATATGTCGAGATCAATTCAACAAGTATGTTCAAGATCGGGCCAATGAATCTATCGACCAGTGACAGAAGCCAGACAATGAGAATGATCTCAATAGACCCACTACTGGAGTTATCAACATGATCTCAGATCTTGGTAAAACTGAGAAGGTAGCCAATGTAACTGGGAGCTCTCCAAAATATCAGTGCATAGATAATACTATTTTATTTTCTGATGATGATATCAAAAGAGTTCAAACTCTTCATAATGATGCTGTTATCATTTCTATGATAATAGCCAAATATGATATAAAAAATATTAGTTGATAATGGAAGCTCCGCTGATATATTGTTCTATGATACATTCCAAAAAATGAACTTGACAGGTTAGCTAAAGTAGGTCGGCATCCCCTTGATCAGCTTCTCTGAAAATTCTATAGTTGTGGAAAGTAAAATCACTTTGCCAATCACTACAGGTGTAAAACGTTATCAATCAACTGTGAGACTTACTTTTTGGTTGTTAAAGTGCCATCAGCTTGCAATGCACTTTTTCGCTGACTTGGACTCAATGCCCTTAAAGCTGTAGTCTCCACTTATCATTTGTTAGTCCAATTTTTAACTAAGTGTGGAGTTGGAGAAATGCAAGAAAATCAGATGCTCACTAAACAATACTTCCTGATAGCCACAAAAATGAAGAGACCTGTGGAAGCTTTATCAATCGAAATACTTGATCAAGAAAGTAAAGCTGATGTTGGGAAAAATTGAGGAGAACTAGCTGAGAAACTTGTCACTATTCCTTTGGGTGATGATCTAGAAAAGATAATTTAGATTGGATCTTTACTGGAGCCTGACCTAAGGAAGAAACTGATATCTTTTCTTTGGATGAATGCCGATGTCTTTACTTGATCAGCCTCCGACATGCCTAGAATCTCAGCTGATGTTATTGTATATAAGCTCAATATTGATCCGAAACATAAGTCAGTGCAATAAAGAAAAAAGCTTTGCTCCAAAAAAACAAAAGCAATAGATGAGAAAGTTGTTAAATTATTGAAAGCCAAATTTATCAGAAAAGCATAGTATCTGAAGTGGATAGCAAATATTATTATGGTTAAAAATTTAATAAAAAGTGGAGAATCTGTATTGATTATAACAACCTCAACAAAGCTTACTCAAAAGAAAGTTTTTCTCTCTCAAGAATTGATCAACTTGTTGATGCTACTTAGGGACACAAATTATTGAGCTTTATGGATACTTTTTTGACTATAATCAAATCAGAATAGTATCTAAAGATGAAGAACATACAACCTTCATCACTGAAAGTGGTTTGCTTTGTTATAAAATGATACCTTTTGGTCTTAAAAATGCAGATGTTGTTAGATGTATGTCTTAGAAGCCAATATGATAGATATATTGTAATAAATTTAGGATATAATTTTATACTTAAAATATTGATTTGATCAATAAAAGGTAAGTTAATTTTCATTCATGAGTGACGTGTTCTTGAATCATCCATGAAATTAATACTTCGATACATATCCTCAAGGTGTTGAGAATTAGAAGTATGTATAATTAATTTCTAAATACTTCCGATCATAGTATCATCATGAGGATGGTGATCAATCTGGATAGGTCGGCATACAAATCACTTCCTTCGAGGTAGATGAGTCTTTGATCTATAGTGTAGAGACACTGAACGATAAGTATGGATAGTTTTTCGAGAATAACTAGTACTGAGCGTGACCATACGAAAGATCACTTGAATTTTTACTCAATCGTTAGTGATCATCTCAATGCTGTAGTTGTGTGAATGATTTTTGATCTGCGATGGTATGATTACTCACAATGAGGCTACTGGAGTTTGATTGACACATAAACATGACCTCGTTGAGACCTTATAGTGGATATTGACGATAGTTGATCCACTGTAGGAGTAGGATGCGCATCTAGATGAAATTTATCGACCTTGATAGAGAGAAGTAGTCCTATGAGATTTAAGAGGCTTAATCCAAGAATCTGTGGCCACAGTATTGTGATTGATGGAAAAAATTTTCATGAGAATCACAATTGGACTTGAGCTAATTGAATTTATCATATGACTGATGATAAGATTTGATGATTTATCCATGATCTGCCATCTAATCAGGACTCACGATAGAGGAACTGAATCATATATGATTATACTTTGAGATTTTATTTTTGATTCTACTGGCTTACCACTATATCTGTTAGGTGTCACTGATAGATTGTGAGAGCTCGTTAGGATTGCTCGGAATCGACAATCCTTAATGACTTAGACTGAAATCGTTCCGATCCATTGAAAAGAGTTTCAATGATACTATGATAGAGATCATGGTATATCTCACTATTAGATAGAATTGAACCTATGAGATCACACAACAAAGGAATTAGACCTAGAATAAGTAATTGAGCTTATGGAGTCTCAATTAGGTCTAGAGAAATCCTATTGGGTTCATGATAACGTTGCTAGCACATGATTGAACTCAATTTTCTCTTTGCACTTGAATTATTTATTTGATAAGATTAATTTGAGTTAATTACTTGCTAATAATCTAAATGAATTAGATTCATTGAGCTTCAATTGTTGGGTGCCTAAGGTTTTGGATCAAATACATTAAAGGTTCAAACCCTTAATCAATTCCTTGATTGTTTGCATAGGATGCCACTTGATTTGATCAAGTTGGGTGTGCCCACATAAAAGATAGCGTGAAGGACCAGCATGGGGTGTCTCCTAAGCCCTATGTAGCATATGAAAAAGTGGATGAAAAAGCTCCAATAGTTGACACCTAATGGATCTCCTAAAGAGGGTCAAATATCTAAAGCTACAAAGATTCCTAATACAAGTAGGATTTGTATTAAGGGGCTATTTGGTTTTGAATAGGATTCAAACCTTTTGTCTATTTAAAGAGACCTTCTCTAAGGCTCTAAGCATTTAATTTCTCGCAGCTCTATGCCTCCCACAAAGTCCCCACGCCTCTCCCTCTCTTCTTCCTTCTAGTTCCAATGCCCAAAGGGTTGGGCGTCCTCCATCTCCACGCCCAAGAGGAGCTTGGGCATTCCCTTTGGTGGCTAATTTTCAGATCTTGATTGCTTCATAATTAAGAAAAAGAAAGCAAGAAAAGAAGAGAAAAAAATTAAAAAAGGATCAAAGAGTTGATCATGATCTAGACTTCGTTCAGATTCGCAGGGTAATTATTCTTAAAGAAGAAAGATCAACACCATAGAGTTGTTCCAGATTGATCCTGAGTGGATATCTATAGAGGTCGGACATTTGCATGGCTAAAAAAGAATCTACTCTCTTTCAGATGTAGCGAAGAAAGAAATTGCGTAACAGGTATATGATTCGATCACATATTTAATTTAGCACAAAATTCAGCAAGTGTTCAATTTCAGCATATAAATAGATTTTTGTGTTCTTTATTTTATGCATGCATGATTCAATTAAAAATATTTTAATCTTCTATTTACTATATTATTAAAAAAAATTAAAACATACATACATGCCCTACATAAATTCTAATAGTGGTATCAGAGCCACAGATTTCATATACATGAAATTGACATTCATGTTTTTGAAAAAAATTTAAAATTTGATTTTTTCTTGATATATGAGATGTATAAATAATTACTTTGAATCTAAAATTTATTTAAATTTAATTTTAGTTTATATATTCAATATATGAAGGCATGCATAGATCTAAAATTTATTCTATATAGGATTCTAATTCATGTATATGTGATATATAGATGCATGCATAAATCTGAAAATTATTTTGATCTGATTTATGATTCATATATGAGATATATGATTATATATTTAGGTCTAAAAATTAGTTTTAATATGATTCATGATTTGTATATGAGATATATAATATCATGTTATGATATGAATTTTGGTTTAGATATGAATTTTACATACATATATAAGATATATGCTTGTATGTTAAATCTAAAAATTAGTTACATGATTTAAAATTTATCTTTCATGTAAAAATTTAGATCAAAATTTAATTTTAGAATCTAAAATTTATATTTGTGTATGAAAATTTTGGTCATGGGTAAATCAAAAATTAGGTCATATAAATTAAATTACATCTAAAATTTATATTTGAACAAAATGGGTCTAATTCGATTAAGTAATTGAT
>KE505548.1:128020-142810 GCA_000441515.1 Elaeis oleifera
TTTGGGACACTATTCCCAACACACTCACCTACAAGAATTGTATGGTGAGTGAGCCGAACAGTATGTTTCGAAATGTCCAAGAGACTCTTTGATCTGAAGATGTACGAAGGACTGTCAGTCCATGAGCATTATGTGACAGTGATCAAGGATATTGAGAAGCTTGGAAAGCTCGAGCTTGATATACAAAAAGAATTACAGATGGATTTGATCCTTCAATCCCTTATAAGTTCATATAGTCAATTTATTGTAAATTTTCATGAACAAACTTGATTGCACCATACCTGAACTGGTCAACATGTTGGTCACTACTAAAAAAATCTTGAAGAGTTCAAGGGGTACTGTTCTCGCTATAGAGTGGACTTCTTCATCCAAGAGAAACTTCGGTTGGAAGAAGAAGAGTAAGCCCATGAAAAGTAAAGAAAGAAAGCAAGCCAATGAAGGACGTTAGGAAGAAGGCTGAAGTAAGAAAAGTATTCCACTGTGATGCTGAAGGCCACTGGAGGAGAAATTATCCACTATACCTGAAAAGCTTGAAGATCGAGAAGGATGACAAACTTTCAGAAGGTATGCTCATAATTGAATCTAATCTTACGATTTTTCTACTTCTAGTTGGGATTGGACTCTAGTTCAAGTGCTCATATATATACTTCAATGTAGGATCTAATAGAAATAGGAGGTTGAGAGAAGGTGATATAATCCTTCGGATTCGTAATGGAGCAAAATTGCTACAAAGTCATTAGCATTTATCCTCTTCGATTACCGTCAGGATTTAGATTAAATTTAAAGACTATTCTTTATTCCTGTAACTTGTCGAAATTTGATTTCCATATCTGTGCTAGCACAAGATGATTTTGATTTTAATTTTAATAAAGACTTTTATTCTATTATTTATGAATAAATTGGTTGCACATGATCTTTTAATTGATAGTCTTTATCACATGTATATTGATACGAATGTGAATTTAAACGAGCAAGTAGTGAGTGCGATAGGTCAGAAGAGATCCAATGATGAAATTAATCAAAAGTACTTGTGACATCATAGACTAGGTCATATTGAAGAGGACAGGATAAATAAACTGAAAAAGAATGAGATCTTTGACTCTTTTAATTCAGAGTCGTACCCAGCTTGTGAATCTTGTCTTCGAGAAAAATTGGCTAAGTTACTCTTTGTGGGATACGGAGAAAGAGCCACTGAGTTACTTGTCCTGGTACACACCAATGTGTGTGGGCCACTTGATATGCAGGTCGGAGGTGGTTATAGCTATTTAATCATTTTTACTGATGATCTGTTACAGTACGAATATATATATCTGATGAAACACAAGTCTGAAGCCTTTGAAAAGTTCAAAAAATCAGAAACGAAGTAGAGAAACAAACAAGCAAACTCATTAAGGTTCTTCGATCTGATCGAAGAGGTGAATATTTTAATCAAAAATTTTTGAAATATAACAGCATAGTCTCTCAATGGACTCCTCTTGAAATAGCTCAGCTTAACGAAGTATCCGAAAGGAGGAGTAGATCTCTATTAGATATGGTCAAGTTCATAATGAGCTTCACTGATTTATCCTTATATCTTTGGAAACATACCCTATTAACTATAATTCATTTATTGAATAGGATTCCATCAAAATCTATTCCTACCACACCATATGAGATATAGCACGGTAAGAAGCTGAGTCTAGATTATCTTAAGATTTGAGAATATCCAGCCTATGCCAAGAGATAGATGGCTGATAAATTAAAAATAGATCTGTAATAGCTCATTTTATAGGATCTCTAAGAGAATCAATGGGATACTACTTCTATTTTCATAAGATCATAATATAATTGTGAGTTGGAACGCCATATTCCTAGAAAATAGTTTATCCAGGATGGTGACAGTGGAAGGTTAGTTGAGCTTGAAGAAAATATCTCTGAAGAGTAAAGAGCTATGGATCTTTAGAAACCCATTATTCATGAGTCAATAGTTGATATTCCTCCACCACCTCATAGATCTGGCAGGATCTCTCATCCTCCTGAAAGGTACATGGGTATGCTTATGGAGAAATAAGAAATATTCTTATAGGAGATAAGGATCATGGTGATGATCCTAATATCTTTGACGAGATGATCTCTGACATCGATTCTCAGAAATGGTTAGATGCAATGAAGTCAAAAATTGACTCAATACACTCAAACCAAGTATGGACCTTAGTAGATTCATCCGAGGGTATAGTACCTATTGGATGTAAATGGATCTACAAAAAAAAATAGATACCGATGGAAAGGTAGAGACCTATAAAGCTAGACTCATGGCAAAAGGTTATAGTCAGCATAAAGGCATTGACTATCAGAAAACTTTCTCGTCCGTAGCCATGCTGAAATCCATCCACACTCTGCTTACTGCTACAGCTTATTATGATTATGAAATATGATAGATGGATGTAAATACTGTCTTCCTGAATGGATATCTTGAGGAAGATATCTATATAGAGCAGTCTTTGGGTTGCATATTAGGTGATAGTGATTACCAAGTCTGCAAGCTACAAAGGTCCATATATAGATTAAAGAAAGCTTTTCAAAGTTGGAATCTTCATTTTAATAATGCGATCAAATCATTTGATTTTATCAAGAACGAAGAAGAACCTTGTGTATACAAGAGGATCAGTGAGAGTGCAATAACATTCTTCGTATTGTACGTGAATGATATTCTCCTCATTGGGAATGATATTCCCATGCTGACCTCGGTCAAAAGATGGTTGTTCAAGAAATTCTCCATAAAGGACCTAGGGGAGGTATCCTATATTCTTAGAATAAAGTTCTATAGGGATAGATCTAAAAGGATGCTAGACCTGTCACAAAAGCTGTACATAGAGAAAATACTGAAGAAGTTCAGCATGAAAATTTTAAAGAGGACTCTTACCTCTAAAGCATGGTATTCATCTTTCTAAGATGATGTCTCTGACCACATCTGAGAAAGTTCAGTGCATGAATAGGATTCCTTATGCCTCGATCATAGGGAGTCTCATATATACCATACTATGTACTCGACCTAATATTACCCTTGCTGTAAGTATTACGAGCAGGTATCAGTCGAATCCAGATAAGAACACTGGATAGCTGTGAAGAACATCCTTAAGTACTTGAGAAGAACTAAAAATTTGCTCTTGATCTTTGGAGGATGTTCTAAGTTGCGAGTCGAGGGGTATACTGATTTAGACTTCATGTCTGATCCTGATAATAGAAAGTCTATGTTAGGATATATGTTCGCATGCAATGGTAGCGCAGTCAGCTGAAAAAGTTCTGAGCAACCCATCATAGCGGATTCAACCACAGAAACTGAATATGTCACTACTTCGGATGCTGCAAAGGAAGGCTTCTGATTCAAGAAGTTCATCATGGAGCTTAGAGTTATGATATCAGATGCCATACCACTTTATTACAATAATAATGGAGCCATAGGACTTGCTAAAAAGTCAAGATTTATCAAAAATCGAAGCACATCGAGCGGCGGTTCCATATCATATGCGACTATCTTGAAACATGTCGAGATGTGAAGAGTAGACTCCACGGACATGTCGAGATATGAAGAACATATCGAGATGTGAAGAGTAGACTCCACAGACTATGTGGTAGATCTATTGACAAAGTAATTAAGCTAGCCAAAGATGGAAGTCCACCTTAAGAAGATGGGACTTAGATTAATGATCAATTGACTGTAGTCCAAGTGAGAGATTGTTAGATGTATGTTCTAGAAGTCAATATGGTAGACATATTATAATAAATCTAAAAAATAATTTTATACTTAAAATATTGATTTGATCAATAAAAGGACAAGCTTAATTTCATTCAAGAGTGATGTGTCTTTGAATCGTCCATAGAATTAATACTTCGATATATATTTCAAGGTATTGAGAATTAGAGGTATGTATAATTAATTCTTAAATACTTTCGATCATAGTATCATCATTAGGATGGTGATCGATCCAGATAGATCGATGTACAGATCGCTTCCTTCGGGATAGATGAGTCTTTGATCTACAGTATAGAGACACTGAGCAATAAGTGTGGTAGTTATTAGAGAACAACTAGTACTGAGCATGACCATACAAGAGATTATATGGATTTCTACTCAATCGTCAATGATCGTCTCGATGCTGTAGTTGTGTGAATGATCTTTTAGCCTGTGATGGTATGATTGCTCGTAATAAGACTACTAGAGTTTGACTGACACATAAACATGACCTCATTGAGATTTATAGTAGATGTTGGCAACAGTTGGTCTACTATAGGAGTAGAGTATGCATCTAGATAGAATCTATCGATCTTGATAGAGAGGAGTGGTCCTATAGGATTTGAGAGGCTTAGTTTGAGAGTCTGTGGCCACAGCAGTGTGATTGATGGAAAAAAATTTCATGAGGATCATAATTGGACTTGAGCTAATTGAATCTATTATATGACTAATGATGAGATTTAATGATTTATTCATGACCTGTCATCTAGTCGAAACTCACGATAGAGGGACTGAATTATTTATGAACTCACCTTAAGGTTCTATTTTTGATTCTACGAGATTGCCACTATATACTTCTAAGTGTCACTGGTGGATTATGAGAGCTCACTAAAGTTGCTAAAGATCGACAATCCTTGATGAGTTAAAGTGGAATCGTTCCAATCTATTGAAAAGAGTTTCAATGATACTATGATAGAGATCATGGTATACTCACTATTAGATAGAATTGAACTTATGGGGTCACACAACAAAGAGATTAGATCTGAAATAAGTAATTGGACTTATGAAGTCTCAATTGAATTTAGAGAAACCTTATTGGATTCAGTATAACATTGCTAGCACATAGTTGAATCTAATTTTCTCTTTGCACTTGAATTACTTATTTGATAAGATTAATTCAAGTTAATTACCTGCTAATAATCTAAATGAATTAGATTCATTGGGCTCCAATTGTTGGGTGCTTAAGGTTTGAATCAAATACATTAAGGATTCAAACCCTTAATCAATTTTCTTGATTGTTTGAATGGGGTGCCATTTGATTTGATCAAGTTAGGCATGCCTACATAAAAGAAGGCATGAAGAACCAGCATGGGGCATCCCCTAGCTCTATATGGTGTGTAAAAAAGTGGATGAAAAAGCTTCAATAGTTGGCACCTAATGGATTCCTAAAGGAGGTCAAATATCTAAAGGCTATAAGGATTCCTAATGTAAGTAGGACTTATATTAAGGGGATATTTGGTTTTGAATAGGATTCAAACCTTTTATCTATTTAAAAGACCTTCTTTAAGGCTCTAAGCATCTGATTTGCAGTAGCCTCACACCTCCCATAAAGTCCCCATGCCTCTCCCCTCTTTTCCCATCTAGTTCCAACATCCAAAGGGTTGGGCATCCTCCATCTCCATGCCCAAGAGGAGCTTGGGCAGCTCTTTCGGTGGTTGGTTTTTAGATCTTGGTTGCTTCATAATCAAAGAAAAGAGAGCAAGAAAAGAAGAGAAAAAAAAGATTAAGGAAAGGATCAAAGAGTTGATCGCGATCCAAGTTTTATTCAGATTCGCAAGATGATTGTTCTCGGAGAACAAAGATCAATACCATAGAGGACTATTCCAGACTGATCCTGAGTGGATACCCACAGAGGTTGGACACTTGCACAGCTAAAAAAAATTTACTCTTTTCAGATCTAGATTCGAAGAAAGAAATTATAAAATAGGTATATGATTCGATTACATATTTAATTTCTGCACAAAATTTAGTATGTATTCAATTTCATCATATGAAGTAGATCTTTATGTCTTTTATTTTATGCATACATGATTTAGATTAAAAGATGTTTGAATCTTCTATTTCACTGCATTATTTAGAAAAAAAAATTGAAATATATATGCATGCCCCTACATGAAATTTCAACAGGTGCTACATACCAGTGATTGGTAAATAAGATCTTCAAGCAACAAATTGGTCACATATGGAGGTCTATGTTGATGATATATTAGTAAAGAGTATTGAATCAGATCGACACATTATCGACCTAAAGGAAGCTTTTGGTAAACTTTCCAAATGTCAAATGAAACTCAATTCCAACAAGTATACTTTGAGGTGACTTTGAGAAAATTTTTAGATTTCTTATAACTCAAAGAGGAATCGAAGCTAATTCTGAGAAAATTCGAGTCCTACTTGAAATAAACATCCTAGCTCCATTAAAAAAGTTCAGCTGTTCACTAGATGAGTAGCTTCTCACAGTCGATTTATTTTCAGATCAGCTAAAAATATCTTCATTTCTTAAAATTTCAGGCATATCAAAGACTTCAATTAGTCGGAAGAATGTCGAGCTCCCTTCAACGACCTCCAAAATATCTTGGATCCACTTTATTATTATCAAAGCCAGAGGAAGGTGAGTTATTCATATATTTATCTATTTTAGCTAACGCTGTTAGTTCGGTTTGGTCCGAAGTGATACAAAATATAAAGATCAATTTATTATGCAAGCAAACTGCTTAGAGATGCAGAAACTCGATATTCTAAATTAAAAAATAATTTATGCTCTCATCATGTCGACAAGATGGCTCCAACCTTATTTTTAGGCTCATTCTGTCATAGTATTGACCAACCAACCTCTAAAGTCAATTTTACAGTGGCTTGATACTTCAAGTCGGATAACTAAGTGAGCCATTGAATTGAGTGAATTTGACATTCATTATCGACCTCGGCCCTTATTGAAAGCTCAAGTGTTAGCTGATTTTATTGTTGAATGCTCTATTTTCGATGAAGAACCAATCTTGGAGAACTTGAAAAATGTTAATATGAACTCTTATTGGGTATTGCATGTTGATGGGGCTTCTAATTCAAAAAGAAGTAGAGTTGATTTGATTCTAGCAAGTCTAGAAGACATTATCACTGAACGTACTCTGAGATTCAATTTTGATACTTCAAATAATAAAGCAGAGTTTGAAGCACTAATTATAGGGCTTGAGATGGCTAAAGAGCTCAATGTTAAAAGCTCAAAGTTTTCACTGATTCTCAATTTATCGTCGGTCAGGTATGAGATCAATATGAAGCTAAAGATTTCATAATATCTCGATATTTGTATAATATGAAAGAATTGACAAAAAGCTTCAAAGATCTAGAAGTCATACAGATACCCAGGTCGAAAATATCCGAGTTGACGTGCTATCTCATTTGGCCACATCGAGTTTATCCAAACTTAATTCAAATATTTTTTGTTGATGTTCTTAAAAAGTCCAGTATTGAGGCCTTGTCTATTACCCAAATTGAACATGAGCCAAGTTGGATTGATCCATTGATGAAATATATTATCAAAAAAATTTTGCCGACTGATCCAGTTGAAGCAAGAAGAATTAAAAGACAGGCCCTATGATATGTCATTCTAGACAACTAACTATACAAGAGGTCATATTCCTCTCCACTGTTTCAATGTCTGAGACCGTCAGAAGCTGATTATGCTCTCCAAAAAGTTCATGAAGAAATCTGCAGCAATCATTTCGAGAGCATATCTTTGGTTTATAAATAATCAGACAAGGTTACTATTGGCCTATCATTCAAAAAAATTTTGTCGATCTTATCCATAAATGTGATCAATGTCAAAGGTATGTCAATATTTAACATCAACCTATGTTCGAGCTCATTTCTATCACAGCACCATGGCCTTTTGCTATGTGGAGAATGGATATTCCGGGACTTCCTAATGGCCACAGGACAGAGAAAAATTTTTAGTGGTAATGATTGATTATTTCACTAAATAGGTGGAGGCTAAACCCTTAGCATAAATCACTAAGAAAAAGATGAGAGAATTTGTGTGAAAATCAATTATCTACCGTTTCAGTTTGCCTCGAGTCATAATCACGGACAACGGACAATAGTTTGATAATCAAAAGTTCAAAAAATTCTATTTTGAGCTTCACATTAATCATAGATTTATTTCGATTGGACATCCACAGTCAAATGGAGAAGCCAAAGTCACTAATAGAACTATTCTTTAAGATTTAAAAATAAGACTCATTGAAGATAAAAGACTCTAGGGAGAAGAGTTTTATAATATTCTCTGGGCGTACAGGACTACACCTCAGAGATCAACTGGAGAAACACCTTTCAAACTTACTTTTGGAACAGAGACAATAATACTAATTGAGATCAGTCTATCTACGACCAAAATAGAAAATTTTCATACGGAAAGCAATTCAGATTGGTTAAGGAATGATCTTGATTTAATTGATGAAACCCAAAAAGAGCACAGGTCCGTATGGCAGCTTATAACAAAAATAGCCAAATATTACAATTCTCAGGTGAAACTAAAATTTTCCATAAGGGTGATCTGATTCTCTGATGAGCTGAAGTCTCGAAGCCAATAGAATAAGGAAAATCTGTTTCAAATTGAGAAGGATCTTATCGGATTACTGAAGTAATTCGTCTAGAAGCTTACCAAATTGAAAACCTAGATAGTACAATCATCCCAAGAATATGGAATGCTGAAAATCTTAGAATATATTATCAGTAATATCTTTTCAATAAACCATTAAATTTTATCCCAATAAAATAAAGTTCTGATCACAAAGATCCATTGGAGAATTCTTCATCCAAACCAGATTGGTGGAAATCGATCAAATGAGAAATTAAGGTGTCTAAATGAAGTCAGAAAAAGCCATGCTAAGGCCACAAAAATTCTGACTAAATCAGAGCAACCTGATGTAAGACACCCGATCTCCGGATTGGATCTCATCGAAAGATGTGAGATACCCGATCTTCAAATTGGATCTCACCAAAAGATGTGAGACATCCAATCACCGGATTGGACCTACCAAAAGATGTGAGATACCCGATCTTCGGATTGGACCTCACAAAAATATGGGATATCTAATCTCCAGATTGGATCTCATCAAATATTATGGAACACTCGATATCTAAATTGGACTTTACCCAACAATTCGGGACACTCGATCTCTAGATTGGACATCACCAAGCAACTCGGGATACTCGATCTTTGATTGGATATCATCAGATAATATAAAGGGATAAACTGAATCCAATAAGAAGAGTGCCCAGATCTATGATCAGATCTCTTTAATGATGATTGTGAGAAGGCAACACAAATCACAATCTATGGATGATAAAATCTGATCTGCCGCCTCGACTTCGGTTAAAGGTATTTTGAAACCTTTACTTTGAATTATTAGAGATTGATTTATATCCAATTATATGATCTGATTCAATTCAATTCAATAATGAAGATTACTTCTTAAAGTTAGTCACATCGACTTATTTTATTCTTTGATTTGAGAATAGTCATTTAAGCTACTTGACTAATCAATCTTAAATTGTATACACTTATTATCATTTGATCGATGTCAAAAAATGAGTAATGCATAATCTCAAAATAATGAAATCCAAATTGGATTATCTAAGATCGGCTAAAAGAAACAAACACAAATATTTCAAAAAAATTTAATTTCATTAATATAAAGAGAATAGCTGCAAAAGCCATATCCGGCTGATACAAAGTTAAAAGATAAGAAAAGTATAACTCAGACTTTAGCCTGAGAATCTTCTGCTGAAGAAGCTGAGCTGCATTCTTCCTTGACTTTTTCCTAGAGCTTCCATGGTGACGACCTCGATCGGACTGGTTGGGACTTCGATCAGGAGCACCTCGAGGGAAGGAGTTGAAGAAAGTTGGATGCCAGCAGCATCAAGAGTCACCTCAGCTATTGCTTCCAAAGCTGCCTCTAATGTGATCTTGTTGAGGTCGAGGTTGGAAAATTGCTTGATAATCAAGCACCGACAACTTTTGAAGCCACTAGTGAAGGCCCCTTCTGAGGCTTCAATCACCTCATCTTGAAAAGCATCTGAGTTCTTGTAGTCCTCGATAATTTTGGATGTTTGTTCTTTATCCTTATCAAGCTGATGTCGATATGTGACCAAAGCCTCATCACATTTTTCGATGATTGCTTCAGCCTCCTTCAGCTTGCTCTCTAGCTCGGAGATCCTCTCAATATTTTCTACAGCTGATCATCTTTCTTGATCAGCTGATTATCTTTTTCATTAAGTTGACGTTGATTTTCCATCAGCTGCTTATTCTTATCTTTATTGAATCCATTTCTCTTGGAGTTGTTTTTCAGCACCTCCGCTATTTCATTCTCTTTGGCAGCCTTCTTCTCTGCTGCCTTTTTGACCTCTTCGACTGCTTTCTTGACGTCTTTCTCAGCCTTAAGCCCCTCTTCCAGGGATTTTTTTATTCTCATAGAACCATGCCATGTGTTCATGCAGCAGCCTGAAGTACATGGCAGACCGCAAAAAGAATAGAAAAGAAAGAATATGGTTAGACTGATAAAAAGCTGATGTTAAAAAAAGAAAAAAAGAAAGGAGAAAGAAATATACATCCATGATGCTGTTGAACCCATAGTTCACCTATTGATCCAGAGACAGATCTCTCCTTTGAGCATCGAGATCTTTTTGATGCATCATCTTGGCGAAGAGGTCTTGACCCAGCCTTGGCGTCTCCAGAAGTGATGCCTTCGCCAGGTCTGTCAGCTCTAATGAAGTGGACGGTGGATCTTCTGAGGCCTGGGTCCTCGAGCGCTGATAGGCTGGCAGAGCTGCCTTGGCCAACATCGAAGGAGGTGCTGGCGAGAACTTCTATTATGTTGATCCTCTAAGAGGTGGCAGTCAAGCCACCTCAGTAGATTGATGAGCTGGCTTTGAAATGACAGCAGAGATCGGCATGGCGTTGCGGTCGATAACTATGACCCTAGATGATGATCAGCGAGCAGCTGACCTCGGAGAAGCAATCTCCTTGGCCTTTTTGGGTGCAGGGGCAGGAGCAGATTGATCGGCTTGAGTTTGTTTTCTCTTTTTGGCCTCTGCCATCTTCTGTAGATTGAATTTCATTGTTTCTATTACATAAAAGCAAAAGTTATTAGTGGATGAAGATACTAATGAAAAATGGTAAAATTATAGAATAAATTAGCATCAGACTTATCCTAGGGAGAGGTCTGACTGATGCCGGCTTCAAGCAGAGACTAATCCATCACCAATAAGCTCATCTTAGGTACCTTCATACCCAAAAGCCTCTTCATCCCCAGAAAGTACTTCATTGTGTGAGTTCCATTTGGCTTCGAGGTTACACCATTTGCAACTGAAACCCCATGTAACATCGGAAGAACAAAGAAGAAATGATTTTCCTATTATATATAGAAGAAGAAAGGGTAGGATCAAATTTACATTTCGAATCAGATGAAAAATACCACCAGCTTTTTTTCATATGGGTGTTTCTTTAAGACAAAAAGTGCCCTAAAGAGAGAAATCCTAAGTTCTATGGCAGAGAATTTACAACAAATGATAAAAACTATGATTGTCCTAATGGCATTGGGAGTGACTTGAGCTGGATGAATTCTATAGAAGTCAAAAATATTACTGAAGAAGGGATGTAAAGGGAACCAAATATCAGACCAAAGTGCCTCATCACAAAATGTGACAACCATCTAGAGGTTCAGCTATCCTGCCATTCCAATCTGATTCTATCAGTTGGAATTCTTTAGAAATCGAACATTTCTTCTTAAGTTTCTGAAGTTTGAGGTCGGTCAGAATAGACTGCTCAGTAGTCGGTTCGAGATAATCCATGAGTCCTCTTATAAGAGACTCAGGATCATCTCAGCCTGAGGTGCTGACCTCAGTTGCTACCCGAGGTGGACATTCCATCTGAAATTGAGCAGCAGTTGGATCGATCGAGGTATCCGACTGCTTTGACACGTCCCATTACTGCTATTGGAAGATATTTTGATAGAAAAAGAAAGCACAAAAGTAAATAGGAAAGGAAAGGATTCGAAAAAGAATAGGAATAGAGAGGGAAAGCTATCTAAAAGAGGAAACAGAAGGCTTCTAAAACCCTAAAAATCTAGATCCTATGGATTGGAGATAGAGGTGAATACCTAGCGAAAGAAAAGGGCTTGAGGAAGCTTTTGAAGGGCTTTCTGCTTCTCTCTCTCTTCTCCGACTCTGATGACTTTAAGGGATTCTCTTCTCCGGCAACAACAGGGCTCTGAAAATATTTTGGTAGAGTTTTTACGGAGGAAAAATAATAAAGTGGTTTTCAATCATAGGATAGGCCTTTTTATAAAGCTATTCAACTAACTAGATTGATTTGGTACATCATCAGATTGATGACACCTATTGGCCATCCAACGATTCTATAGAAAGTCGTTTTGACACACCTCTTCCTAATTCAGCCATGTAAGTAGGATCCGTATGATAACCAAAGCCATCAATCATATTTTGCACTTGGCACGCACATCTCAGAGGTCAGCCACTCAAGCAATTATGGAATCTTGATTTTTCAGATACCATCATTACTCTATACAGCAGGTTATTTTCAAAGGATGGTGCATCACTTCGGATGATTAAAAATTAATATTTCATCATCGATAGAACAGAGCATTTATTATGATAGTACAGGTTGGATGAGATTTTTGAAAAGACTTTCCACACCAATGTGAGGTATTTCATTTTGGTTTAGAAAGTGGGAGGTATATGTTGGTGTATATTATCCAATCTCATCATCATCTAGACACATGGTAGCAAATTATTATCTTAGTTAATAGTTCTATCATGGTTACATCAGCCTATGATCAATCTACCTCTTCAGTATTATCTATTAGTCGACTTAATCCAGTACTGCTAGTAGATGGAATGCTTATCTCAGTTTGTGTCCGATTTGTGTCACCTTACTTCGGTACTCAACTGACACAATTATTAACACTAAAGGCATGATATCCAGTTCAGATAGTCACTAATATCATCACCGATATCAGCTATTCCTCATCGATCTATTACCAATGTGCCATCAGAGATATAGATGGTAATCCAGCAGCTGTTATCCAGCTCAGCAATAACTATCTTTCAGCTATATTCCAGTTCATCGCCACATAGGCAACCATCCCATGATCTCTATACAGTTGGCCATTCTATAATAATACATCCTAAATAGTCTAACAGATCTCTAATGGTCTAACACATCTCTAATGGTCTAACAAACTTTTTTTAAGGACTAAACAAGTTTCCTCTATATAAAAGAGATAAGGCCCGGAAGGTAAGTCTGAACTCATATAGATAAAACTCTGCTAAATTTTTCACTGAAGGAAATCGAAGTTCTCTCTAATTTATTCCACTTTCAAACTCATACTTCTTACTTTCTACTTCTCTATTTTCATTGCCTGTTCTCAAGACCCAGACGGACTTAAGCATCAGAGGGTACCCCACGATTTTAAGCTTCTTTTGTAGGTTCATTCGTAGTGTACATCGGCTCAGCTCAGTCCTCAACTTTCTAGCTCAATTCATTACTGACCTCAACATCTATCCTTCATAGCCTTGTAGCAACAGAATGAGTATGAACAAAAACTCTCCTCCTCTGCTTAGGTTGCTTATAATATTAGACCATCGAGAGATAGCGGGTATATATATATCTCATGAATTTAATAAGATGGAAGGAAGAAGTAGAAGGTTTGGAGAATCTATAAAAGAGAATGCATAATAGCAATAGGTCAAGACAGATTTGGATATATATATATATATATATATGAAGGAATCCATACTTCCATGGTTGAATGTGATATCTTTGATATATTAGCTAGGTGGAAGTTTAATGTTCTAAAGTATCTTGTCCTAGCTTTAATAGCAAGAGATGTTTCGGCAATTTTAGTGTCTATAGTAGCATCAAAATCTGCATTTAATATAAGTGACTGAGTGATAGATACATTTTGAAGTTCCTTAATTAGATCCTAAAATCATGGAAGCTATGATTTGTCTTCAAGATTAGCTAAGATATGAGAACATGGATTAATTTTATTATACTATTTATATTATATTTTTACTAAAATTGTCTCATTTAAAATATTCTACTAGTTATTTTTTTATCTTTTAGGTTCTTATGGCATATATAATTCTTGATCTTGATTCTCCTACCATGTCAAATAGCTATTCTATTTCCATTGAAGACTCAAGCAAGTCATAATCAATTCATATATCATGAGAAGGTTAGTGAAGATGATATGCAATTTCAAAGAATTGCTTAGTTATTTTGTTTCTGTATTTATGCAAGCTTTTCTACTATCATGACCCTTTGTATTGTCAAGTGATTGGAGTAGTAAAGATTGTTGCATGTTCTTGGTTCATGAAACTGAGACATTCAACTCAATATTTTATAAATTTTTCTAGAGACACTTATGTTTGTAGGCATGTAATTTAGATTTATCTTTATATGGAATGCACTGTTGTGGATCATAGATTTGTGTTTGAATATCATATATACTTTTAAATCCTTACTAGTGTGTAACCCACACTTCATGGTGGGATTTAACTTGAATCAAAGTAAAAATTAAATATTTATCAATATATATATTTTTGTACAACGTAACATATAGTTTTTTCATTAGTTGATGAACTTACATTCATGCAAATCTTCATCTACCATAACTTTTTCATCTAAACTGAAAATACGAATACCAAAAAATTTTATTAGAATATTATTGAATTGAGTTCCATAATAAAATATGAATTAAAATGATTGAAGAAATAAGCCATAATTTAATAATTAATATCTAATATTTGATATTTAAATATGAACTCTTAAAATCAATCAACAATTATAATCCATAGTTTAAATTATTTTCTAATTCATCCAAAGATTAGTATAATAAAGTTGATAGTTTTAGTTTCATGAAATTATAATTTATACATATATATATATATTTGATTTAGAAATTAATAATTAGAAATAAGTTTAAATTATGGATTATATT
>KE505548.1:143322-154746 GCA_000441515.1 Elaeis oleifera
ATATTAATTATTTAAAATTATGGCTTATTCTTCAATCATTTTAATTCATATTTTATTATGGAACTCAATTTAGTAATATTCTAATAAAATTTTTTGGTATTCGAATGTTATTTTAGATGAAAAGTTATGGTAGATAGAGATTTGCATGAACATAAATTCATCACTAATCTTTGGATGTTTTCAAACTATATGTAATAAATTTAAATATAGAATCCTAAAATTAATCTTAAAACACTCAAAAAAAAATATAAATTAATGTCATCCAATTAATACAATCAATTTTTTAATCTTCTAATATTTTTCATCATATATAATAAATCTAGATATTTTATATGTTTGGACATAAATTCTTAAAATCGATCTAAAAAAATCTCAAAAGAATCATGTTAAAAATACAACACATGAGCTTGAAAAAGGAATGAGCCAATCCTCTATCAAATATTATAATAAGCTTAGGGATGGTAGCTGAATGGATTTTTTTGGATATTCGACCCATCTTGAACTCTAATAGGACCCATTTAGTAATACCCAAATCAAAAAAGATGGCTTAAGAGAGAGAATATAGCCAACATATATATTCTGGCTTCATCCATCCCTTTACTTTTAGCAAATGACAGATATCTTTAGGTTGCATTCTAGGGTATAGTTGTAATGAAAATTTCTTAACCCATCTATTCCATCTTTTCAACCAAACAATCATTTATGAAACTGGATTAGACCACTTTCTTCTCAAAGGTAAAATAAGTTTTTTGAAAATTTGGTATGCAGTAAATGCTTCACTTTCTCTCCTCCAAGCCCACATAACCCACTTGGTTGAGCAATAACCCTGCTTGAAAGTTTTAAAAGGTGGAATAGTTTTACCCTCCATTTATTCCTCCAACTTATTCTACTTAATTTAGCTAACTTTGCTTTCCTATTCTGAAATTTAAGTACCAAATGAGGCCTTAGATATTCATTGAAACAAAATATTACAGCTATTTATCTCTTTTTAAACATTTATTGAAGAGTTATAGACTCTCAATCCAATGGTTCATAACTCAACCTGAAATGCCAAGACTTTGGTGCAAAACCATAGTGAAAATAGATTATTTATTTGACTTGGATTAAACTGTAAACTAATTTGAAAGGATTGTCAGATGGTTCCTCTTTTATGGTCAAAACTAATATGGGTTTTATGATCCATGTATTTATTTACAATTAGAAAATCTATGCATAAAAAGACTTAAAACCCAAAATTTTCCAACCAAATGTTATTTAAATATAGAAAAACTAAATCTAAGTTTTAGATAAGATAACAATCTTATTAAAAGTTTAATCTCAATGAAACCAATATATAATATTCAAATCAGGATCATATAGAAATACTAGCAGAAAATTAACATATCGAATCAAAATCATGTTCCCAAAGCAACCTCATCTGGATGTTCATAGAAGATGCAATGCTAGAACAAATATCAGAAAATCAGACATCGTACATTCCTCTTGCCCTCCTATGTTCATGTAGCTTCTCTTAAAAATATCTTCTTTAGTAGTGTCCATTTTATTAACATCCTGCAAATAGCAAGAGATCAAAAGAGCATTCATATCAACACCATTAATTATATTTTTATCTAGACAATGTAGCACTCATATATTAACATATTTACCATAATATCAAATTTTAAACTAATTAGCGAAGAAAATTTCATTCTCCATTTCCACAGTGACGAATTCAAAATTTCATTCTCCACTAACATATCAAAAACATTATTTCTTTCAGGATATCTAATAATGCTATTCTCCAATCTCCTTATTAATAAGAATATCTATAACTTAGCTATCATATGCTTAAACTCACTAACCTATTTAAAGAAAGAAAAAGAAAAAAATACATCTTTCTTAAAAGAACTATCTAAATTATTCTGAAATCTCCTTCCATTAATATGCTTCCAGTTTTGCTCCTCCATTTTATTGACTGTCTCCTATCATCTTGCAAGCCAGTTGTGACTTGCAACCAATCCACTTCCATAAATCAAATTAAAAATTCTTAGAAAGAGAAACAATCCCATCTTCTGGATTTAGCTTAGGAAAAACCCCTAGCCATCATATAAGCTTTCCTATTCGGCCGCTCCAAGCCATCCCACTCGATTGAGACTCCCGAGAACAAATCTAAACTTCCCTATTTGACTGCTTTGAGCCTCCCACCCAATTGAGACTCTCGAGAACAGAAAAAGTAGAGGAAAAACTATAGGGAAAACATAAGTAAAATCAAGGAAAATAAAGGAAAGATGGAAAATTAAAGGTAATACATTTTCCCACACAGATTGATCAATTTTTTCCTTTTTCCTTCTTTTTCTTTTCCTTTCTTTCTCTTTCTTTGAGATCTATGGGAAGAAAAACACCTAAGGGAGATCGGAGGGAAGGCTGATGTCGATGATGATGGAGACGAAGGTGATGGTGGAGACCGATGGGAGATGACGATGAGGAGAGTGGAGAGGAGGTCGGCATTGCTCTTTTTTGGAGATCTGTGGGAAGGAAAGCACCTGAGGGAGATCAGAGGGAAGGCTGATGTCGATGATGATGGAGACGAAGGCGATGGTGGAGACCAACGAGAGATGATGATGAGGAGAGTGGAGAGGAGGTCGGCATCGCTCTTTTTTGGAGATCTGTAGGAAGAAAAGCACCTAAGGGAGATTAGAGGGGAAGGCCGATGCTGGTGATGATGGGAAGGAAGGCGATGATGAAGACCGATAGGAGCTGGTAGCAATGATGGAGAGGAGGAGGTGGGCATCTGAGAGGGCTCAGGAAAGATTCGAAGAATTCTCTTTTCGGAGATCTATGGGAAGGAAAGCATCTGAGGGAGATTGGAGGGGGAAGCTAATGCCAGTGACGATGGTGAGGAAGGCGATGACAGAGATCGATTGGAGGTGGCAGCGAGGAAAGTAGGGAGGAAGTTGGTGTTGCTTATTTCAGAGATCTATGGGAAGAAACTACCTAAGAGAGATTGGAGGGGAGGCCGACGTTGATGATGATGGGGAGGAAGGCGATGATAGAGATCAATGGAAGGCAACGACAAGGGGAGTAGGGAAGAGGTGGGCATCAACGAGGACTCGAGAAGGTTTGAAGCAAAAAAAAAAAGGAAGGCATTACCTTGAGGAAAAAAAGATCCACCATAGAGAGTCCAGAGCTCGACACATGACGCGCTAGGAGGCCACTAGCTTCTCCTCTAATGCAATTGTATAGGTTCTTTTATCATTTATTTAAATATTGAGATATGCTAATACTTATGATTTAATTTATAATGATTACAAGTTAGTAATTGCAAAAAATTCTATGTTATTTGTATTTTCTTGTTTATTGCATAATTTGGATCTAATATAATATTATGGTTCTCATAGGGATAAATTTATTGTTATGACTTATAATGAAGTAATATATATTTATGACATTATTTATGGATGATTATCATTTTGAAATGTTAATGATATTTTAGTTAATTTTCTCATTTATTATATATGTATAGGTAATTTTATTACTAGTAACAAGGAGAGTGCTGGTGATTATTTGGGTTTCATCATAAGATACTTGTCATCCCTTTTCCTAATTATATCTTTATATACAGATTTTTGTGATCTATTTCTTACTTTCAATGAAATTTTTTGGTTATGATTATGATTCTTGCTTTGTTGTTGACACTGCATTCTTTTTTCCATTGAATCCATCTTTTATGGTGATATCATTTTGTTACTTTTCATTATTGAATTTTGCTCCAAATCAATATATATCTAAAATAGTATTTGATTTATATTCTTACTTTAATAAAAAAATGCATATGCCTAATACTTGATTTGTGTTTTGTGTGCATTTAGAACAAAATCTATATCTACTTAAAACAAACATGGAACTAATTTGGTATCATTTAATATCCGTATCTATATCCATATTTGTTGATGTTGAAAATTTGGGATTCCATACAATCCACCTATGATGGGCTTATTAAAATAAAATAATAAAAAAGAAGTTTAACCATTTGAGTAACTCCACACTATTTGAATAAGAGTGGAAAGTTATTCTTTATTCCACTGTAATTGCAAAAGGTAGTTATCTTCTGTAGAGATATAAAATAGAATATCTCTTATCCAAGAATGACAAAAAAATGGATATGGTGAACAATGCACACAATATTTTGGCTCTCAAATTATCTCTGCAACATATCATGGAGCAAGTGGATTTGGGTTGTGGACAAAGATATTTTTCTATTCATGATTTATACCTGACTACAAGCATATTGATTGATTTGTGATTCACTCTATACAATTCTTTGGGATAACTTTTGCATTTGATTGTTTGGAATTCATAAATTTTGAGCATTATAATTAAAATTTTATTTCAATTATCCAAAAATTCCTTCATTGGTATCAGAGCATATAGGTGTGTTTCCTAATCATATATATGATGTAGATATGATTATACTTCTGTATTAATGTGTTCATTACAATAGACCCATTTTATGGCTATTTTTTTTATTGATATAATTAGGTTTATTATTAGACTATGAAATTTAGCACATAACTAGATTATATATGTGTGATGTAATCTAAAAATTTTTATGGAACAAGATTTTGTATGCTGAGAGATGTCAGCAACCCAAACCAATTAAACTAAAATCTTGTTTTAATTATTTCTCTCTCTATGATTTGTTTCAAACTATAAAGTTTTTATGGTTGTAAACAACTCTTCATAAGCTTTCTATGGATATAAAATTCATATTTTTGGAATTAAAATGAGAGAGATATTAAATTTGAAAATTTGGATCAAAATTGGTTCAAAAATGGGTTTGGTTCGGGTTTGAAACTTTTAGATGATATACTCTCCCTATAGTATATACTGTACATGCCTGAATACATTAAGTGCATGATTTCTTATTTTTGAGTTATGATTTATTTAAATCATTATGAAATCTTGCTCTATGTATTTTGGGGCTGACTTATATTTTTCTTATAGTTGACATGTATTATTTGTAGAGGCCTAAGTATAATCACCTTTATGGTCATATGCCTAAATCTTGGGACCTAGACCATGAAATGAAGCCTGATCAGATGCTGAGTATGTTTAGAATATGTGGGATATTTAAGATTCATTGGAATGAGGAGGCACTTAGTTAAGTCAGGATGATGCATCAGAAGGTCTTATAAGTTCTTTGCATTCAAAATATGAGAAAGAAAAGGCTCTGTTGAGACATACCTGGCAACACAATATTGATGGGGAACTTGATTTTGCTCATGCATCTATTTACTTATAGGAGATGTATAAAGAGTGCCAAGTTGCAAATGCTCTTAAAAACAATATTAGGTATACTACTACATTGTCAATAGTTCCAAGTCTGAGGAATACTAAAGAAGTTGAACTTTCCAAAATAAACCTTTGGTTAAGGAAGTAATTGACAGAGTATTGGAAAATGAAAAGCTTCATCTAGCCTTAAAACAAGACAAGGTCGTCAGTGGGAGGTTCAAAGATAAACCATTTTAGAATCTTATAAATAAAGATCCAAAGTACCATGATTGTGAAGTGCTAAGCATTAAGTTAGAAAAACATCAGATTAAAAGAAGAAGAAGAAGAAGAAGCATGTATGTGAAAAGCATAAGTAATACACTTGCCACAGCTAGAAGAGCTAGGACTTAATTTATTTTTATTTATTTGGTTGTTGTTATATTTTGGACATTTGTTAAAGCATACTTTTTTTTTTATGACATAATTTATGACTCATGTTTTATGTCCATTGATTAATATGATATAATGGCATGCTTATTATTATTTAATAAATATTAATACAAGTGGCAGTTTAAGATTGATGAAATGAGTTTTGGTTCTTGCCTTAAACTATATAATGCCCTATAATAATGATGGTAGGATAGTTAGAAAGTGAAAGATGATTGGGAGCATTGCTAACTTTTGATTTTCCATCTATTTATCATATTATCATCATTAGAGTTGGTAATTGATGTAAAATGTATGTATATCAATAAAGTGCTAGTATAAATTCTACTACCGGTTGTTTGTTTAGTAATTGAAAATATCAGCTGCACCTAAAACCATCATTGCTCAATTGAACAAAGGAGACAAACTGAACGATGACAACCATGACATATGGCACTTCAAGGTTTAGTGGATTCTTGAGGAGGAAGAAGTCCTCGAGACTCTCAACCATACTATGGTTGAACCTAATTAAGGGAATACTATGCAACATAGATGCAAACTTGAGACATACCAAGTCTGAAAAAAGAAGAATAGGACCGTATGGATTATGCTATCAAGTACAATACATAATGACTTAGTGCCTGAATATGAGAAGTATCCTACTACTTAAGAGATTTGGATAGCCTTAAAGAACATATACGGCAATATCTCAACTACTCGATTACGCAAGCTGATAATTAAGTTTGATACTTATGTGAACCATTAGCATTATATAATTGTGCAATATCTCAGAGAGATGTCCAACATTATTAGAGAGCTGAGGGCAATTGGGCATGTTCTAATTGATGAATAATAGGTCTAAGTTATGATAAGATCTCTTCTATAAAGTTGGGAATATATGAAGGTCAATATGACATATAATGAAAGTATCGAGACTTTCGATGATATTTGTCATCATATTGAATTAAGGGATGAACATTTGAAAGTTGCCAAATGAAGCGGGTATTCATGTATTACTGAATCCAACATGTGCAAATCTGTAGGCTTTAAGTGCAAGAAGGGACTTGGACCATTCAAGAAAGGGAAGAAGGCTGTCTCCAATGGAAAGAGAAATCTATCTAATCACTGCAAGAAGATTGTATGTGGGGAGAAACAGAAGGAGGACAAGAGTAAGATTAACTGCTACAATTATGATAAGTTGGGACACTTTGCTCACGAGTGCATCGAGCTGAAAAAGGTATAATCTTCTTCCTCGCATAACTTCAATTATATTTCTAGCACAATTTTATTTACTAAATTTCATCCTTTATAGACTGTAGACTTAGCTTCCACAGATCATGTAGCTAGAAATCATGAAATGTTTGCGGAATATCATTGGATTCCAATGGGAACAAAGTGGATATATGTTGGGAATAATGTGAAGGTTGAAGTCAAGGGCATTGGCACTTACAAGTTAAATCTTTGAGGTGGTCTAACACTATTCCTTTATGACATTTTCTACACTCCAAAAATTTGGCAAAACTTAACATCAGTTCTTGTTCTTCTATGTTTAGGTTTCAATTTGAATTTTTATGGTAGTGGTTTGGATTTGTATAGTAGAGAATTATTTTATCGTGCTGGTGTAATAACCCATTGAGAAAAAAATTTGGAAACCTCATGTGCTGTGCATGTGAGGTAGGGGATGGAAGACACCTGGGAGTCTTCCTCTTCTCCCTTTTTGGCTAGGAGAAGGGATCCTAGGGCAACCAACCCTAGGATCCATCGTCTATAAAGGGTCACTCCCCTCCTAGCCATCGTACCCCAAATTCTCTTCATCATCGGTGAGAAAAACCTTGGATTTTCTTTGATTTTCTACGGAGGTCTTTGGGATTTTCTAACGAATCGGCCATTCGATCTCACCAGAGCCTAAGTAAGGCCAAGTCTCCCGTTTTCTTCTTCTGGTTGGTAGTGGGGTCACCATTGTTCAGTTTTAGCTGGCAAAGTGCCAGATTTGTGTGGGAATAGGGCCGTCCCTATTCTTTTTCCCTCTTCCTTCAAATCGGCCACCACTGTTGGATTTGGGTGGCGCTCGACGACCGAGCTTGGCATCGATGGGGTTTGCTGGTGTTGGATGGGAAGTTGCTGTCGTCAGGGGGTCATGCCAAGGGTGGGTGGTCGGCCAAAGCCATCACCCCTATTTTTCAAAACGAGAAGAAGAAAATGAGAGGAAGAGAAAAGAAAAGAAAAAAGAGAGAGAGAGTTTTCTCTCTCTTTCTTCTCTCCTCTCTCTACCTTCTCTCTCCACTCTCTCTACAAGTTTTCTCCCTAATCTCTCTCTACTTTCTCTCTCTATAATTTTCTCTCTCTTCATGAATTTCTCTCTAAAAATCCTATGGACCAGAAGAGGGCCCATATGTCTAGGGATATGTGGGTTGACCAGTTAATCTTGGGAGGAGTCTTGGACCTACATTATTAGGGTTATTTACCATGACTTCTCACTGTCCCCAATTATTTACAATTTCTATATTTGGTTGTGATCATGTAAAGGTGCGACTGCCTGCATAAGGTGTTAAGCGGGACACCCTGCTTTCAAGTTCGTAGATTGAAAGGTTTATCGATTACTGTGTTGAGTCAATCATCGATAGAGATAAGGATTCTTTAACATGATCATCTACATGCCTATGAAAGATTAATTCTATATGATTGATGTATGTTCTATAACTATCAGTATGTGGATTATATGGTATTGTGATGTCAGCCATGGGATGAGATATGGTTGCTAGCCATGGGCAGAAACATGATGGCCTACTATGGGTTGGAGCGTGAGCGGATTTAGTCCAGTGTCGAAATAATAATGTTGTTTGGATTAGAATCATATTAATCATTTAATGATAAGTAATCTCATTGAATTATTGATCAGGATTGTTGATTATGATATGTGACATGTTTAGTAAAATTGCACATGATGATATCATTCAACTATCAAATGGATGATCTATGAATCTTATTATTTTTCTATCAGTTATTTATATTTATTAAAAGATATTTAATATTCATGTTGGTATGAGTGTGGAGGATTCTTACTGGGCTATTAAGTTTATGCCCTCTTTTTTTTCTTCAAACTTGCAGGATACATAGGATCGATCAGGTTGGACAAAGAGTTTCGAGCGATGCAGTCTTTAATGAGTTAGTTAGTTGATTTTCTAATACCAAGCAAATATTTTAATTTGTAAACATTATTTAGTAAAGATGGATTTATTGATTTAATAAATATGATTGAAACTTTATAATGCTTTCGATATTTTTATGGACTTGTTTATTATTTAGACATTGTATATTTTTTAGGACTTGCCCTAAGGAGTGTGCGGCTATCATATACCCAATCCAGATACCAGATTTGGGACATGATAAAGTGGTATCAAAGCCTAGGTTTTAGGACCCGAGGGCATGAGTTTAAAGAGAGTGAATGCGGGTCGATTTCAAAGTATGGGTAAAACACCATAAGGTGTATTTGTGATACGTATAAGTCGTTTAGGTTAAGATGATTTGTGAATACTAACAACCATTGGTGTAGGATCGTATGGCACGAGGGAACGAACATGGACATAATAGGAGGCCTATTCATTTTGTTAATGGCTGTAGTGCTTGGAACCCTTTAGGCAGCGAGAAGACACCCCATCCTCATCAATCGGTGATACACCATAATAAGAGCATCCCAACGAGCCCACTAAAACACACCAGGGACAGAGACTCCGATTGAACCTAAAATTTAGCTGGGAGAACATGTTACCATTGGAATTTATATGTCGGGGCATGCATGTGTGTTTCAGAAATTTATTTTTAAACACCATAGTGGAATAGAAGATTAAAACTTTTTTAATCTATATCATGCATGCATAAAATATAAACCATAAAGATCTACTTCATATGCTGAAATTGAACATATGCTGAAATTTAATATGTGATCGAATCGCATACCTATTTTATAATTTTTTCTTCAAATCTGGATCTGAAAGAGAAGAGGCTCTCTCTTAGCCGTGCAAGTACCCGACCTCTATGGGTATCCATTCGGGATCAGCCTGGAGCAGCCCTCTTAAGATTGAATTTTCTTCTCTAAGAAAATTCAGCCTGCGAATCTGAACGAAGCCTGGATTGCGATCAACTCTTTAATCATTTTTTTGATCTTCTTCTTCTCTTCTTCTCTTGCCTTTCTTCCCTTGAATATGCTGCTACCAAGCACTAAGAACCAGCACTCAAAGGGGACGCCCAAAGCCCTTATGGGTGTGAAGAAGTGGGACGCCCAAGTGTGGGGCGTGTGGACGTCCAAGGGGAGGAGAAGAGAGGTCGTGGGGGCACTCTAAGAGGGGCATTGGCTACTGATTGTGATGCCTAGGGACTTTAGGGGAGGCTTCTTTAAATAGACATAAAGATTGAATCTTATTCAATCTCATAATACAAGTCCTACTTGTATTAAGAATTCTTATAACTTAAGTTATTCAACTTGCTTTAGGAAACTTATTAAGCACCAACTCTTGGAGCCCTTGCACCCACAAAATCACATCCCAAAATGCACTCAAAGAACACCCCAATAAGAATTCACACGCCCTCTAAAGGTGGGACACGTCCAACTTGATCAAATCAAGGTGGTGCCCCAACTTAACTATCAAAGAATTTAATTAGGGACTTGCACCCTTAATTCATTTGACCCAAAATCTTAGACACCCAATAATTTGAGTCCAATAAATCTAATTCATTTAGGTTATTAGAAGATAATTAAGTTTAAATTATTTATCAAATAAAAAATTAAATATTAAGAAAAATTGGGTCCAACCATGTGCTAACAAGGTTATCTCGAACTCAATAGAGTTTCTCTAAACCCAATTGACACTTCATAAGTCCAATTGCTTATTCCAGATCTAATCCCTTTATTGTGTGACCCCATAGGTTCAATTTATTTGGTAGTGAGATATACAATGATCTCTATCAAAGCATCATTGAAACTCTTTTCAATGGGTCAGAATAATTTCACTCTAACTTATTAAAGATTGTTGATCCTGAACAACCTAATGAGCTCTCACAAGCCACCAGTGATATCTAGCAGTATGTAGTGACAACCTAGTAGAATCGAAAATGAACCTCAAGGTGTAGTTAACGTGTGATTCAGTCCCTCTATCGTGAGTTCCGACTACATGGCAGGTCATGGATAAATCATCAAACTTCAACATCAGTTATATGATAGATTCGAATAGCTCAGGTTCAATTATGATTTTATGGAAACTTCTTTCATCAATCACACTATTGTGACCACAGACTTTCGGACTTAGCTTCTCAAATCTCATAAGACTACTCCTCTCTATCAAAATTGATAGATCCCATCTTGATGCACACCCTACTCTTACAGTGGACCAACTATCACCAACATCCACTACAAAGACTCATTGAGATCCATGTTTATGTGTCAGTCAAACTCCAACAGCCTCACTACGAGCAGTCATACTATCTCAAGTTAAAGAATCATTCACACAACTACAGCATCGAGACAATCACCGACGATTGAATAAAAATCCAAGGGATCTATCGTATGGTCGCGCTCAGTACTAGTTGTTCTCTAACAACTATCCACACTCGTCGTCCAGTGTCTTTACACTGTAAACTAGAGACTTATCTATCTCGAAGGAAGTGATCTATGTACTGATCTATCCAGATCAATCACCGTCCTCATGATGATACTATGATCAGAAGCATTTAAGAATTAAATACATGTCTCTA
>KE505548.1:155450-166535 GCA_000441515.1 Elaeis oleifera
TCTTCCTCAAGATATCCATTCAGAAAGTAATTTTCATATCCATCTGTCAGATTTTATAATCATAATAAGCTGCAACAGCAAGCAGAGTGTGGATGAATTTCAGTATGGCTACGGACGAGAAGGTTTCTTGATAGTCAATGCCCTCGTGCTAACTATAACCTTTTGCCACAAGCCTAACTTTATAAGTCTCTACCTTACCATCAGTACTTATTTCTTTTATAGATCTATTTATATCCAATGGGTACAATATCCTCAGGTGGATCCACTAAGGTCCATACTTGATTCAAATACATCGAGTCAATTTCTGACTTCATCGTATTTAACTAGCTTGGAATCAATATCAGACATTATCTCGTCAAAGGTATTAGGATCATCACCATGACCCTATCTTTCATAAAAATATTTTTTTACTTCCTTCGTAAGCATACCCATGTACCTTTTAAGAGGTCGGGAGACCCTGCTAGATCTATGAGGTGGTAGAGAAATATCAACTACTGGCTCATGAATAATGAGTTTTTGAGGATCTATAGCTCTTTGCTCTTCAGAGACCTTCTCTTCGAGCTTAACTAATCTTTCACTGCCACCATCCTGTATAAACTATTTTCTAAGAATATGACGTTCTGACTCACAATCACATTGGGATCTTGTGGAAAGTAGTAGTATTTCATAGATTCTTTTGAATACCCTATAAATAAGCTGTTACAGATCTATCCTCTAGTTTATCAGCCATCTATCTCTTGATATAGGCCGGACATCTCCAAATCTTAAAATAACCTAGACTCGACTCCTTACCGTACCATATTTCATACGGTGTGGTAGGAACAGACTTTGATGGAATCCTATTCAATAGGTGAATAGCGGTTAATAAAGCATGTCTCCAAAAATATAAGGGTAGATCAGTGAAGCTTATTATGGACCTGACCATATCTAATAGGGTCATGTTCTTCTTTCAGACATCCCATTGAGCTGAGGTATTCCGGGAGGAGTCCATTGAGAGACTACGCTACTGTCCTTAAGATATTCCAAAAGTTTTCGACTAAGGTATTCACCTCCTCGATCAGATCGAAGAACTTTAATGGGTTTGTCTGTTTATTTTCTACTTCACTTCTAAATTTTTGAACTTTTCAAAGGCTTCAGACTTATATTTCATCAGATATACAAACCCATACCTAGACAAATCATCAGTAAAGGTAATGAGGTAGCTATAACCATCCCTGGCCTGCATATCAAATAGTCCACATACATCGATGTGTACCAAGGTAAGTAACTCAGTGGTCCTTTTTCATGTCCTATAAAGGATAACTTGACTATTTTTCTCGAAGATAAGATTCACAAGCTGGATATGACTCTGGATTAAGAGAGCCAAAGATCTCATCTTTTTCAATTTGTTTATCCCATACTCTCCAATATGGCCTAGTCTATGATGCCACAAGTATTTCTGATTAATTTTATTTCTGGGTCTCTTTTGACCTACGACACTCACTATTTGCTCATTTAAATTCACATTCACATCAACATGCAAGCGATATAGACTGTCAATTAAAATATCTCGTGCAATCAATTTATTTATAAATAAATAGAATAAAAATCTTTATTGAAACTAATTTCAAAACCTTCCTGTACTAGCACAAACATGAAAATCAAATTCCAACTAGCTATAAGAACAAAATAACAGTTCTTTAAATCTAATTTAAAATCAGAAGGTAATCGAAGAGGATAAGTGACAACGATCTCTGTAGCCACTTTTGCTCCATTACCGATCTGAAAGATCATGTCACCTTCCCTCAATCTCCTACTTTCTATTAGACTTTATATTGAAGTACATATATGAGCACTCAAACCAAAGTCCAATACCCAACTAGAAGTAGAAGAAATTATAAGGTTAAATTCAATTACGAGTATACCTTCTGAAGGTTTATCACCCTTTTGGTCTTTAGGCTCTTCAGGTAAAGTTGACAGTTCCTCCTCCAATGGCCTTCAGCATCATAATGAAACACTTTCCTTTGCTTCGACCTTCTTAGAACATCCTTCTTTGGCTTGCTCTCTTTCTTCTGCTTCTTAGCAGATTTAGTTTCTTCTTCTCAGTAGACTTTCTCTTGAAAGAAGTCCACTCCACAGCAAGAACAGTACCCCTTGAACTCTTTAAGGTTCCTTCCGTAGAGACCAACATATTGACCAATTGGGGTATAGTGCAATCGAGTTTATTCATATAAAATTTATAATAAATTGACTATATAAACTCAAAAGAAATTGAAGGATCAAATCCATCTGTAATTCCTCTTGTATTTCAAGCCTGAGCTTTCCAAGCTTTTCAATGTCCTTGATCACTGTCATACAGTGCTCATGGACAGACTGTCCTTCGTGCATCTTCAAGTTGAAGAGTCTCTTGGATACTTCAAAGCGTGCTGTATGGCTCTGCTCACCATACAACTCTTGCAGGTGAGTGATCATAGCCCTGACAATGGACATATGCTCATACTGGCTTTGTAACTCATTTGACATAAATGCCAGCGCATAGCACTTGATCCGACTATTTTCATCTATCTACTTTTCAAAAGCAGCTCTTTGCTCAGCAGTAGGATGGTTTGATAACACTATGAGTTTCTGATCGAGAATATGACCTAATTTTTTTGAGGTCAGGATAATCTTGAGATTTCTGAGCCAGTCTTTGTAATTAGTTTTGGTCAAACAATTGGTTTCAAGGATGCGGGCTAAGGGTTTGAGGCTGACATGGTTTAACTGCAAAAATAGAGATTCAAGTTAGACTTTTATACTTTGATATTATATTTGCTTCTAGAAATTTTAAGATACAAACAATGACTTCCACTAACTTTTCGGATCCCTCCACTCCTCATATGGAAACAGAAACCCTAACGCGACAAAAGGTTCCTAGTGGGTGCTGCGATCCCACCGATACCATGCACCTCACCTAACAGTTATTGGTAACACGCACACTGATACGTAGGTAACTCTTTGCCCAGATGCTTCTCTAAGCATGTTGTAGCGACTTGGTCTCTAAGTCATGTGGGCTCACCTAACAGTTATTGACTACACTCCTAAATTAAGCCTGACCCACTATTCACAAGCAGGTGCAAGATCGTCATTGGGTCCCTCACCTAACAGTTATTGGGCCTAACCCCATCCTTACCCTGAAGCAACTCTTTGCCAATAGAGTGGTTGCATGTTCTCGATGCAACTAAACCACTGTAACCAACCGAGAACAATCAACACCAATAGCACATCCGCACATCTACAACGGTGGAAGATCTATGGACTTAATATTTATGGAGAGGTTTAGATTTAAATCTCATCTAATCAGTCATCATATGACCAATCCAATTGGCATGGGCTAAACCAAAATGCCAAGCAACATAATTGAAGAACCAATCTTCTAAATTGATCAGGTAAGTCGAGATCGATGGGGTCCCCCATTGCTTTCCTTAGATACCAATAAATTGACCAGATCAGCTAACGAAATCAATTAAATAATCATATCTCAATTATTTACCTCAGACATCAATACGTCAAATAGTCCAAATAGGTTAACTCAAGCAAATCGGGCTCAAACCATCGAGCCAAATTAGGTCCTTAGGTTAATCGATTCTACATATGTGATTCAATCGATTTGATCAACAACAATTGCATGATCATATAACTTACTTGATCTAGTCCTAATCAATACTTAACTCAGTTTGATCAATTACTTAATCGAATAAGACTCATATGGTTCAAATCATAAACCTTAGATACAATCCTATTGTATGACCTAATTTTTTTGATTTTCCATAACCAAAACCCTCATGCATAAACATAAATTTTAGATTTCAAAATTAAATTATAGATTTAAATTCTTTACATAAAATAATTTAATCATAAAATAATTTTAAATTTAACATACAAACATATATCTCATATATGCATGTAAAATTCAGATCTAAATAAAATTTAGATCAATACATGATATCATATATCTCATATACAAATCATGAATTATATTAAAATAAATTTTATGACCTAAACATAAAATCACATATCTCACATATGAATCATGAATCAGGTCAAATAAAATTTCAGATTTATGCATGCATCTATATATCACATGAACATGAACTAGAAACCATTTTAGATCAAAATTCAGATCTATGCATGCTTAGACATATCAACTATATATTCTAAAATCTAACTCAAAATAAAATTGAGATTTAAAATATTCATCTATACATCTCATGTATTAAGAAAAATTATATTTTGAAACTTTATTTAAAATATGTATGTCAATTTCATGCATATAAAATCCGTAGCTCTGATACCACTGTTAGAATTCGTATATTTGGGCATGCATGTGCGTTCAAAAAAAATTTTTCTAAATATTACAATAGAATAGAAGATTAAAACTTCTTTTAATCTATATCATACATGCATAAAACATAAATTACAAGGATCTACTTCATATGCTGAAATTGAACATATGCTGAAATTTAACATGTGATCAAATCACATACCTGTTTTATAATTTTTTCTTCAAATCTAGATCTGAAAAAGAAGAGGCTCTCTCTTAACCGTGTAAGTGTCCGACCTCTATGGGTATCCACTCGGGATCAATCTGAAACAGCCCTCTTAAGATTGAATTTTCTTCTCTAAGAAAATTTAGCCTGCGAATCTGAACGAAGTCTAGATCGCGATAAATTTTTTGGTCCTTTTCTTGATCTTCTTTTCTCTAGCTTTTCTTCTCTTGAATATGCTGCTACCAAGCACCAGGAACCAGCACTTAAGGGGGACGCCCGAAGCCCTTATGGGTGTGAAGAAGTGGGACGCCCAAGGGTGGGGCGTGTGGACGTCCAAGGGGAGGAGAAGAGAAGGAGTGGGGGCACTCTAAGAGGGGCGTTGACTGCTGGTTGTGATGCTTAGAGACCTTAGAGGAGGTCCCTTTAAATAGACATAAGGATTGAATCCTATTCAATCTCATAATACAAGTCATACTTGCAATAGGAATCTTTATAACTTAAGTTATTCAACTTGCTTTAGGAAACCTATTAGGTGCCAACTCTTGGAGTCCTTGCACCCACAAAATCATACCCCAAAATGTACTCAAGGAATGCCCCAATAGGGATTCACATGCCCTCTAAATATGGGACACACCCAACTTGATCAAATCAAGGTGGCGCCCAATTTAACTATCAAGGAATTTAATTAGGGACTTGCACCCTTAATTCATTTGATCCAAAATCTTAGATACCCAACAATTAGAGTTTAATAAATCTAATTTATTAGGTTATTAGCAGGTAATTAAGTTTGAATTATCTTATCAAATAAGAAAATCAAACATTAAGAAGAAATTTGGTCCAGTTATGTGCTAGCAAGATTATCCTAAACCCAATTGAATTTTTCTAAACCTAATTGACACTTCATAAGTCTAATTGTTTATTCCAAATCTAATCTCTTTGTTGTATGACCCCATAGGTTCAATTCTATCTGGTAGTGAGATATACAATAATCTCTATTAAAGTATCATTGAAACTCTTTTCAATGGATCAGAACAATTCTACTCTAACTCATCAAGGATTACTGATCCTGAATAACCCTAGTGAGCTCTCACAATCATCAGTGATACCTAGTAGTATGTAGTGGCAACTCAGTAGAATCGAAATGAACCTCAAGGTGTAGTTAATGTGTGATTCAATCCCTCTATCGTGAGTCCCGACTAGATGACAGGTCATAGATAAATTGTCAAACCTCAACATCAATCATATGATAGATTCAATCAGCTCAAGTCTAATTATAATTTTTATGAAATTTTTTCCATCAATTACACTGCTGTGGCCACAGACTCTCGGACTTCGCTTCTCAAATTTCATAAAGCGACTCCTCTCTATCAAGGTTGATAAATCCCATCTTGATGCGCATCCTACTTCTACAATAGACCAACTGTCTCCAACATCCACTACAAGGACTCATTGAGCCTATGTTTATGTGTCAGTCAAACTCCAGTAGTCTCACTGCGAGCAATTATACATCTCAGATCAAAGAATCATTCACACTACTACAGCATCAAGATAATCACTGATGATCGAATAAAAATCTAAGTGATCTCTCGTATGGTCACGCTCAGTACTAGTTGTTCTCTGACAATTGTAAGCACTCGTCATCTAGTATCTCTACACTATAAACTAGAGACTCATCTATCTCGAAGGAAGTGATCTATGCATCGATCTATCTGGATCAATCACCATCCTCATGATAATACTATGATCGGAAGCATTTAAAATTAATACATATCTCTAATTCTCAACTCTTTGAGAATATATATCGAAAGTTAATTCTACGGATGATTCAAGGACACATCATACTTGAATGAAAATAACTTACCTTTATTGATCAAATCAATGTATTAAGTACAAAATTATGTCTTAGATTTATTACAATGTGTCAGCCATATTGACTTTCAAGACATACAAACTACTGGAATTTAATGAGATATTTGGATTTCTAATTGAATTTGATTCATTCTATTAGTGGATTCAATCCAAATTTGATTTGAATTAGAATCAGATTAGGAATGAAGAGTCTTTGTCAACTTGGACTCTATTCTTATCTCCTTGTGCCACACATGAATCCTTGCCCATATCTCCACGCCAAATAGGATTTGGCTTGACCCTTTTAGTGTCAAAGTAGTAAACCCAATAAGGGTGGGCAGCAATAATTGATGACCCATAATCCTATCTCTTATCAAATTTGAATGCGATCCGAATTAGAGATAAGAAGAAAACAGAAAAGGAATTTTTCATACAAGGAAGGTTGTTGGTGCCATAATGATTTTTTCTTTATTTTTCTTGGAGAGTTCTTGGGCATGTGAGATGCAAGAATCCTTATCTATATTGTAGAACTTTTTATAAAATTTTTTGGATACTCAAATCTGGTTAGTGGTGTGGTAATTATGGTCCTCTTCCCTTGGATGAAAACCCTAGTCTTTGCCTATAAAAAGGGGTCACCTCTTTTTGGCGTCATACATCCCTTCCCTTGCTGGTTTTTATTTTCTCAAAGTTTTTCTCCTCCTCCTCTCTTCTTCCTCCAGATCTCTTCATCCTTTAGAGTATCCAAGGTACTTAAAAAAAAAAGAAGAGATCAGCCGTCAAAGTTGCTTGCAGGCTAGCACCTCCAAGTCTCTGATCTGCGCCAGTCTTCACGTGGATTTTCTTATAGAGGCCAGATGACTTTGTGTGGCTGTGAGTGATCTGAAGAACACCTTCTCCAACTATTGGATCAGAAAAAATCAATATCAAAGTTGTTTGGTAATATTTTTATTTTATCCTGATTGCAATGTTAGATCTAATAATTAGATCTAGAATTTTAGCATCGATGAGATCGATGTGTCTTTATTTTAGATCTAAAGTATATATTTTTAGATCATAAATTATAATGTAGTAGTCTAAGATTAGATCTTATGCATGTGATTGAGATTAAATTATTTAATTTTTATTTCTACTGCATAAAATTTTAAAATCGCATGCATAGCACCACTGCATATTTCCTTCAATTGGTATCAAAGCATGGTTGTTTTGATATGAATTATTATGACTTTAGATCTGATTTTTGATGTTAGATCTGATTATTTATAATTTAGATTAGATCTAAATAAGTTTGTTTTAGATTTGATTATCATCTGTTTAGATTAGATGTTCTAAGTAGCAAAGTACTCGGATTGGATAAGCACCAGGCCGTCAGGTCATAGGAGCAAGTAAGGTTACATGATCCTCTCTTCCCATTCAATGGAGTGCTCTTCATGACGTGTAGGGTGCCATAATGAGGTCTCATAAAGAAGAAAGTGAAAAGACAAAATTTACTTCTTGCAAAATCCTAGATCTTGAAACTTTAGGTGTTGTTGTATGTGATACAAGTTGCGAAAAGCTAGTTACATCTAATCTTGATTAATCAATTATTTGATTTAAATTATAAAATTAATTGATCTAAAAGATTTATGATTCAATATAAAAATTTACATAAAAATTATTTTCAAAATCTTAACCATGTTGATGCAAACTTAATTGAGAATTAAGTGCCAAGTTAATTAGATCTAGAATTGTGATTTGGGATCTAATGACGTTGCATAAAATATGAGGCATGGGTTAGCTCAAATTAGATCCTTCTTTTAATTGGATTAGATCTAAGGTTAGAATCAAAGAATTGATTGACCATATAGAGAAATTGATTAAGTCTAACCAAGTGTTGAATTAGATTAATCAGGATTTCTCTAATACAATAGTTGTGGATGATCAAGTCTATGTCTTTGATTAGACCAAATGGATCTTGATTGTGGCTCAATAGTTGAACCCAAATCATTAGATTGATCAAATTGAAACTAATTAATCAATTAGTATCTAAGATAAGTTTGGTATTTCGATCGGTGGTTTTTAATTGAGAGCGGCTTACCTGACCATTTCGATGGTGTCTAAGACAAGCTTAGCAGACCCTCCCACCGATCTCACTTACCTGATCAATTTCATGAATTAAATTTTGATTAAATCACTAAATGATTTGAGTTAGCTCATGCCATTAAGGTTGATCAGTGTGACTAATCTAGGTGCCAGTTCAATCAGCATGATCTTAACCCGATTCAGTGACTTGGTGAAGTCAGTGGGAGGATTATGGTCTACTAATTAATTTCTTCTTCTCTCTTCTCTAAATTGATTAAATCTTCTAAATTATTAGATCCCTAAAATGAGCTGATCATGGTGATAACTGGATCATAGCCTCCCATTAAGGTGAATGATTATGGATCCATTATTTCTGATTGACACTGCAGGCAACATCCGTCTGGTGTTCTCTCTAAATGATAGAATTATCATTCATCATATGATGACTCTGTTGAACTATCTGATGATGGTTGGATTGATCGAGCCATCCTCGAATCTGATCACTCATTAGGTAAAATCACTGAGTAGGTTCATGTTAAAAGTTTGACCTAACCTAAACTTTCAGTGAAGGTCCATCGCCTATTGAAATGAAATCTAGGGCTAAATTAATTACTAAAAATTATTTGAAGAATAATTGATTGAGAACCTATCCATAGGTGCATATGGGTTGATCGAGCCATCCTCGGGCCTATATACAGTCTGTGTGGATTCTAGTACCACTAAGAATTAAGATAATTTTTTGAATTGGAGGTAGAGGCTACCAATTCGTATAAAATAATGGAAAGACCTTTAGACTAAAGTTCAAGTCTTTAGGATTAATAAATTCATATACTGATTAGGTTTTATGTTTTCTTGTGTGTGTAGACATGGCCTCAAATTTATCGCTCCAATCATGATTAGACAGTAAAAATTAATCAGATCGAATTTTGATAACTGATATCGAAAGCTAAAAATAGTCTTCGAGCACGAGTGGATCCTTTATGTGATAATGGATCCGGCACCTAAGGAGCCTGCTCTCAATGCCCAAGGTGTAGTTCGAGACACTTATTTAAAGTGGCTCAATGACCACACCATGGTTCGTTGCATCATACGAGTCTCCATGAACGATGAGTTCAGTCAGAAATTTGAAGAGGCTCAATCAGAGAAAATACTTCAAGTGTTGAGGGATTCCTTTGGTACTCCTGACGACATTGAGCAGCACAAGACTAGTTGCACCATTTTCAACATCCAGATGAGGGAGGATGCATCTGTTACCGATCATGTATTGTATATGATCGAACAGATTAAAAACTGAGCAAACTCGACTTCTCTATGCACGAACAACTGGAGAAGGATGCGATCCTGAACTCACTGCCCGATCCTACCTGCCGTTTCTCAGTCATTTTAGAATGACGAAGCCTATAGTCAACTACCATGGTCTGTTGGGATTGCTACAGATTTTTGAAAAGATCACCAGCTCCATAAAGAGATGATGAATATAGTGGGAAGATCTTCTTCGGATAGTCGTCGTCTCTTTAAGAAAGAAAAAAGAATAAGAATAAAAAATGCCAGGTGCTGGGAGTCAGTCTCAGAAATTCAAGTTAAAGATTGATCAAAATCAGACAGAGTACTTCTTTGTAAGAAGCAGGATCACTGGAAGAGGAACTGTCCTCAGTATAAAGCTTTTCTTGACCCGAACAGGCCAAAGAAGAAGCAACAATCAGTTGCTGGACAAGGTACTTATGTGATAACACCTTGTAACTTCTCTCTTATTGATACAATGATCTGGATATTAGATATCGAAAGTCTTATTCACATTTATAATTCGTTGCAGGGTCTTCAGGTCAGTAAAAGATTTTAAGAAGATGAGAGATTCCTAAACGTTGGAGATGGAAGATCAGTTTCAGTTTTAGCTTTAGCAATCATCAAGCTTGTATTCGAGTCTCAGTACATTGTTCTTAATAAGTATCATTACTGTCCTAGTTTCTTTTGAATATTATTTTGTAGGCCTTTTGGCCAAGTCTAATTATGAAATATCAATAAGAAATTTTTGTGATATCATTTTAATGGTGTTATAATTTTACGTGGATAGTTGAACAATGATATCTATATTGTATCTAGGCCTAATATAATGTACATTTCAAATAAACATCCTAGAATAGATGATGTCATAGATGCCTATCTTTGGCATGGTAGACTAGGTCATATCAACAAAAATAGGATGAACAGGTTAGCTCAAGAAGGAATCTTGATAAAGACGATTATAAATTGTTACTTATCTGTGAGTCTTGTTTGCTTGAAAAGATGACAAAGTCATCTTCTACTGAAAAAGATGAACGAACCAATGATGTACTGGGTCGATATATACTGATGTATGTAGACCCATGAGCACATGTGCCAAAGAAAGATATAGCTATTTATTACGTTCACAGACGACCTATCTAGGTATGGGTACGTCTACTTGATGAAACATAAGTCTGAATCGTTTGAAATATTCAAACGATTTTGTAATGAAATAGAAAATAAACTAGAAAGAGTATTAAAACTCTTCGGTCTGATCGAAGAGATGAATACTTTTTCAGTAAATTTCTGACATATCTAGGAGAGAATAAGATTCTCTCACAATGGATCCTGTTGGAATTTCAATGTAGGGGCATGCATGTATGTTTCAAAATTTTTCTTTTCTAAACATCAC
>KE505548.1:167480-184020 GCA_000441515.1 Elaeis oleifera
AAATAATTTCACTCTAACTCATCAAGGATTGTCGATCCTGAGCAACCCTAGTGAGCTCTCACAATCCACCAGTGATACCTAGCAGTATGTAGTGACAATCCAGTAGAACCGAAAAGAACTTCAAGATATAGTTCACGTGTGATTCAATCCCTCTATCGTGAATCCCGACTTGATGGCAGGTCATGGATAAATCGTCTAACCTCATCATCAGTCATATGATAGATTCAATCAGCTTAAATCCAATTGTGATCCTTATGAAACTTTTTTTCTCAATCATACTGTTGTGGCCACAGACTCTCAGACTTAGCCTCTCATATCTCATATGACTACTCCTTTCTATCAAGATCGATAGATTCTATCTTGATGCGCACCCTACTCCTACAGTAGATCAACTGTCGCTAATATCCACTATAAGGACTCATTGAGATCATGTTTATGTGTCAGTCAAATTTTAGCAGCCTCACTGCGAACAATCGTACCATTACAGGTCAAAAAACCATTCACACAACTACAACATCGAGACAATCACTGACGATCGAGTAGAAATTCAAGTGATTTCTCATATGGTCAATACTAGTTATTCTCTAACAACTATGCACACTCGTCGCTCAGTGTCTCTATACTGTAGACCAGAGACTTATCTATCTCGAAGAAAGCGATCTATGCGTCGATCCATCCAGATCGATGCTGTCCTTATGATGATACTATGACTGAAAGTATTTAAGAATTAAATACATGTCTTTAATTCTCAACACTTTGAGAATATATATCGAAATGTTAATTCCATAAACGATTCAAGGACACATCACACTTGAATAAAAATAAAGTTATCCTTTATTGATCAAATCAATGAATTAAGTACAAAATTATGTCCTAATTTTATTACAATGTATCGACCATATTAGCTTCTAGGACATATATCTAACTCCAGGGACACCACATCATAATGGCATCTCGAAAAGAAGGAATCGAATCTTGTTGGATAAGGTTCGGTCCATGATGGGGTTTGCAACTCTACCAATCTCTTTTTGGAGATATGCACTTGAAATAGCCTGTCTTGTACTCAATAATATTTCGAAACAAGTCAGTTAGTAAGACACCAAATGAGATATGGTCAGGGCGTAGGCCGAACCTCTCTTACTTTAGGATCTGAGGATGTCCGGCTTATGTTAAACGATTACAAACTGACAAGCTCAGTCCTAGGTCTGATAAATGTAACTTCATAGAGTACCTTAAAGAACAAAGAATATTACTTTACCTATCTATTGAACAAAGATGTTTGTCAGCATAAGGCACACTTTTGAAAAAAAATTCCTTAGTGAAGGAATAAGTGCCTCTAAAATCGAGCTTGACGAAGTTCAACAGGTAGAAGAACCGGCACCAATGATTGAATTTGAACCAATTTGATGAGATTAAACTCAAAGCCCAATACACAAACATCCTTAAGGCGATCCGATAGAGTACCACATCAGCCAGACAAATACTTAAGTTCTCGATTCGAGATGAGGATCCTATTGAACTCGATGAGAACGATGAGGATCCGATCACCTATATGGATGCGATACAGAGATTCAACTCCGATAAATGGCTTGAAGTCATAAAATTCGAGATGGAGTCCATTAAGGTCAATGATGTATGGACATTGGTTGATCCACCTGAAGGGATAAAACACATAGAAGGTAAGTGGGTCTTCAAAAGGAAGAGGGATGCAGACAGAAAGATAGAGACCTATAAAGCCTGTTTGATTGTCAAAGATTATCGTCAGTATTATGGTATTGACTATGATGAGATATTTTCTCCTATGGCAATGCTCAAGTCCATTCGGATCATGCTTGCGATAGCAGCATACCTAGACTATGAAGTCTGGCAAATTAATGTAAAGATAGTTTTCTAAATGAAGAGCTAAACGAAGAGGAGTATATGATACAACCTGAGAGATTCACATCTACAGATAAGTCTAAAGTATGCAAGTTTCAGAGATCTATTTATGAATTGAAGCAAGCATCTCGGAGTTGGAACATACATTTTGATAAGGTGATCAAAATGTATGGCTTCGTTAGGAACGAAAAAAATCCTGCATATATAAGTGGGCTAATGGTTCAATAATTATATTTTTACTTTGTATGTGGATGATATTCTCTTAATCGAAAATGATGTCCCTGCATTATAGGGAATAAAAGTGTGGTTGTCGTCACAATTCTTCATGAAAGATCTGGGAGAAGCATTCTACATCCTAGGGATGAAGATCTATAGGAATAGATCTAAGAGACTGCTCGAGCTCTTCTAATCCACGTATATAAATATCATGTTGAAATGGTTTAGCATGGAGAATTTCAAGAAAGGCTATCTTCTGATAGATAATAGAATTTTTCTTTCGAAAAGAGATTGTCCAACAACTCTCCAAGAGAGAGAGCGTATGAATAGAATTTTATATACTTCGACAGTGGGTTCTATTATGTATGTCATGACATGTATGAGATCAGACATGGCATACTCACTAGAGGTAGTGAGTAGATACCAGTCTAATCCAAGAAAAAATCACTGGAAGGACGTAAAGACCATTCTTAAGTATTTGAGAAATACTAAGGATCAGTGGCTTGTATATGATAAAACTTACTTGAAACTAGTGGAGTTTACTGACTCCAATTTTCAATTAGATCATGACGATAGCAAAGGTGTATCAAATTATATTTTTATCCTAAATGGTAGAGCGATCTGCTGGAAAAGTTTCAAGCAGCACATTGTGGCAGACTCTATTTGCGAAGTGGAGTATATCGTGGCATCCGATGCTGCGAAGAAAGCTGTATGGTTGTGAAAGTTCATCGGCAAGCTCAGAGTGGCACCCTCTGTTGATGGTCCTATCTTGTTATACTACGATAATACTAGAGTCATTGCTCAAGGCAAGGAGCCGAGGTCCCATCAGCGCACCAAGCATATTTTGCGCTGCTATCACTTTATCCAAGAGATTATGGATCAGGGTGATGTCAACCTTCAGAAGATTGACGGAAGAAAACTTGGCTGACCTCTTTACTAAAGCCCTCGAAATCAAAGAGTTTGATGATCACAAATCGAAGATGGATATATGATACTATACCGATTGGCTTTAGTCCAAGTGGGAGTTGTTGGAAAATGTGTCCCAAAGCAAAACGTTAGATAATTGTGCTCACTTTGTAAATTGTATATAATTTTATTAATAAAGTTATTGATATTTTATTATAATTATCCATCTTTAAACTTCTATGTTGTAATGAAGTTCTTAAGACTAGAATTAATCGATAAAGGAGGATTTATCGTTAAGTCTTCAAAAATGTTCGCGTTCAAATGATATTCTATTAATAGGATGATAGCAATATTGAGTATAGATCATTGTGTGCTATATGAATTAGTTGTTCTCTTAATCAAGGAGTGTGGAGATACTGTTATGGCATGCAGATGGAATATAGGAGTACATTCGTACCGAACGTGACCATGTATCGAGCACTCTGCTGTCAAGAGTAGCTCGTGAAGGATATGGATATAAGTGTCCCTCAGGCCTGAGACCACCATGGTGACTTGTAAGCAACTCACTGTATTTTAGTACCGGACCATCTGAGTTTCTAATTTAGTGATGAAAGGATACTGGGTGCAGTCAAATACTTATCAAGTCGGTGTGTGAGTCAAGATGGAATTGACCCTCTGAATTAATAGGAGATATGAATCAGTGTATTTCAATTTAGCAAAACCTTGATCAGGATAATCTATGAGATGGATTTGAAAGGTTGAAATACAATATGATCAATTAAATTAGGTTGATAGTTAAATCCTAAGTCACCTTGAGCATTTGGGTCAAAGAGATGAATTATACGGTAACCATATGCCAGTAGATTCTAGAAGGCTATTTTGCAATACTTCGACCTATCCGATCGTCGAATCACCATTGCTTGATGGTTACATCGATTGGTATAGGAAGTTATTCCTATGCTACTGACCTAGATTCGAACCTATAAGGTCACACGCATTAGAAGATTTGATCAGATCTGATGGATGAAGAGTCCAATTAGATTGTGACTCTGGTGACGAGTCCTACTAGGACTGGGACTCTGGGGGAGAGTCTCATTGGGATTGAAACTCTACTATTAATAGAGAATTAATTAGTAATTGACTCAATTTGATTAAATAAAAGCTTTGGATCAAGTCTAATTGAATTAGATTCAGTTCGACTCAGATTGGGTTTGATATGATCAATCCTGATTATAAAGAAAATTTGATCCTGATTCGATCAGAGTTTAAAATCAGCTCATTCCTAAATGAGTTAGAAATTTAATGAGATATTTAAATTTTAATTGGATTAAATTATTTCTATCAGTGGTTCAATCCAAATTTGATTTAGATTAGAATCAGATTAGGAATGAAGAGTCCTTGTCAACTTGGACTCTATCCTTATCTCCTTGTGCCACACATGGACCCTTGCCCATATCTCCACACCAAATAAGATTTGGCTTGACCTTTTAGCATCAAAGTAGTAGACCCAATAAGAGTGGGCAATAATGATTGATGACTCATAATCCTATCTCTTGTCAAATTCGATTGCGATCCGAATTAGAGATAAGATGAAAACAGAGAAAGAAATTTTCATATAAGAAAGTTATTGGTGCCATAATGATTTTTTTTATATTTTTCTTGGAGAGTTCTTAAGTGTGTGAGACACCAGAATCTTTCTCCATATTGTAGAGCTTTTTTAAAATTTTTTGAATATCCAAAACTGGTTTGTGGTGTGGTGATTATGGTCCTCTTCCCTTCGATGAAAACCCTAGTCTTTGCCTATAAAAAGGGGTCACCTCTTCTTGGCATCATACATCCTTCCCTTGCTAGTGTTTATTTTTTCAGAGCTCTTCTCCTCCTCCTCTCTTCTTCCTTCAGATCTCTTCATCCTTTGGAGTGTTCAAGGTGCTTGAAGAAAAGAAAGAGATCAGCCATCAAAGTTGCTTGCAGGCTAGCACCTCTAAGTTCTTGATCTGCGTCAGTCTTCGGTGAATTTTCTTATAGAGGTCGAACAACTTTGTGTGGCTGCTTGTGATCTGAGAAACACCTTCTCCAACCGTTGGACTAGAAAAAATCAATATCAAAGTTGTTTGATCATGTTTTCTATTTTATCCTGATTGCAATGTTACATCTAATAATTAGATCTAGAATTTTAGCATCGATGAGATCGATGTATTTTATTTTAGATCTAAAGTGCATATTTTCATATCATAAATCATGATTTAGTAGTTTAAGATTAGATCTTATACATGTGATTGAGATTAAATTATTTAATCTTTTATTTTCACTACATAAAAATTTTAAAATCGCATGCATAGCACTACTGCATATTCCTTCACTCCTAGCCACCGTACCCCAAAATTCCTTCATTGTCGGTGAGAAAAACTTGGATTCTTCTTTGATTTTCTATGGAGGTCTTTGGGATTCTTTTGACAAATTGGCTATTTGATCTCACCGGAGCCCAGGTAAGGCCAAGCCCCCCTTTTTTCCTTCTTCTGGTTGGTAGTGGGCCACCGTTGTTTGGTTTTAACCGATGAGGTGCCCGATTTGTGTGGAAATAGGGTTGTCCCCTGTTCTTCTTTCCTTCTTCCTTCAAACCAACCATCGTCATTGGATTTGGATGGCGCTCGGGCGGTCGAGGTTGGCGTCAATGGGGTCTGCCGGTGTTGGATGGGAAGTTACCGCCATCAGGGGTTCATGCCAATGGTGGGTGGTCGGCCAAAGCCATCACCCCTATTTTTCAAAACGAGAAGAAAAAATGAGAGGAAGAGAAAAGAAAAGAAAACAAGAGAGAGAGAATTTTCTCTCTCTTCCATGTCTCCTCTCTCTACCTTCTCTCTCCACTCTCTTTACAAGTTTTCTCCCTAATCTCTTTATTTTTCTCTCTAGAATTTTTTCTCTCTTCATAGATTTCTCTCTCCAGAAATCATATGGACTAGAAGAGGGCCCATATGTCTAGGGATACGTGGGTTGACCAGTTAATCTTGGGAGGGATCTTGGACCTACATTATTAGGATCATTTATCATGATTTCTCGCTGTCCCTAATTATCTATGATTTCTATATTTGGCTATGATCATGTAAAGATGCGACTGCTTGCATAAGGTGTTGAGCAGGATACCTTGCTTTCGAGTTCATAGATTGAAAGGTTCATCGATTACTATGTTGAGTCAATTATCGACAGGGGTAAGAGTTCTTCAACATGATCATTTACATGTTTATGAAAAATTAATTCTACATGATTGATGTATATTCTATAACCATCAGTATGTGGATTATATGATATTGAATTAATATTGTTTGCATAATGATTGATTGGTGTTTAATCATTGATTTTATGTTGAGTCAAAAAGATCATGATTTAACATAATTGATAGATGGATGACATCTAGGTTAGCCAGTTATATAAGAAATATGGTGTATATGTCATGTCTGTCTTAGACTGGGATACAGCTTGGCCTGCCACGGACTGAGCATAACTGTAACTAATCTAATATTAAAAATTAGATTATGACTTTGATAATAATATGGATGGGGCATGGGTGGTGTTTGGACTGTTTGACCATGCAAGAAACGTGATGTATGTACTGGACAGCCTCAAGTTGGAGCGCAACATTGTATTTGGCCGACCACGGGTTAGAGTATGGTTGTAATTAGTCCAATACCGGAAAGACAAACATAAAGTATAGGAAAGGAGAGCATGTGGATAGTCGGCCATGTATAAAACATGGCATATCAGCCGCGGACTGAGATATTTGGCCTGGCATGGGTTGGAGTATAGTTGTGATTAGTCTAATACCGAAATCAAATCAAAATGATGAACTGTGTTTAATTGAAAGACATTTGAGCTAGCTGGCATATGTAAAACATGGTATTGTGATGTTAGCCATGGGCTAAGATATGGTTGCCGGCCATGGATAAAAATATGATGGCCTACCACAGGCTGGAGCATGAGAAGATTTGGTACAGTATCGGAATAATAATATTATTTGGTTTAGAACTATGTTAATCATTTAATGATAAGTAATCTCAGTGAATTATTGATTAGGATTGTTGATTATGATATGTGACATGTTTAATAGAATTATACATGATGATATTATTCAACTATCATATTGATGATATATAAATCTTATTATTTTTCTATTTATTATTTATATTTATTAAATGATATTTCATATTCATGCTGGTGTGAGTGTGGAGGATTCTTACTAGGCTGTTAAGTTCACATCCTCTTTTTTTTCTTCAGACTTGTAGGATGCGTAGGATCGATCTGGTTGGGCGTAGAGTTCCAAGTGATGGAGTTCTTGATTAGTTAGTTAGTTAGTTGATTTTTTGATACCTAGCAAATGTTTCAATTTTGTGAACATTATACAATAAAGATGAATTTATTAATTTAATAAATATAATTGGAACTTTATAATGCTTTCAGCCTTCTTGTGGACTTATTTATTATTTAGGCCTTGCATATTCTTTAGGACTTATCCCAAGGAGTGTGTGGCTATCACATTTCCAATCTGGATATCGGATTCGGAGCTTGATAGCAAGATATATTCTAGATGGTTTTATTGTGGTGGATGTTAAATAACGTGATGTTTTGTTAATAATTACTTTGTTTAAATGCATCCTCTAGTATTAATGATGTTGATGTTGATATTTCGATACGAGAGTAGGACATATGGATCCAGTCCAAATTAACAAACTTACAAAGGAAGGTCTATTGGGTTCAATTTTGAAAGTGGATCTATCTATATGTGAATACTACTTAACTGGAAAAGCAATGAAAAATCATTTGATAAGGAACTAAAGCAGAATTTTTGTTACAATTAATCCATTCTGATGTTTGTGGCTCAATGAATGTGAGGGTAAGGCATGGAGCTTGGTATATATCATGTTTATTAATGATTTTATGTGATATGATCATGTCTATCTAATTTCTCACAAATATGAAGTACTGATTTGCTTCAAAAAGTATGTGAACCTAGTTGAGAATCAACTTGATAAACGTGTCAAAGCTTTGAGAACAGACAGAGCACGTGAATACTTATTTGAATAATTTAAGTTTTATGATGAAAGAGGTATATCCAGACAACTAATTATTCCTAGAACTTTTCAACAAAATGGTGTTACAAAAAGGAGGAATAGGATACTCTTAGATATAGTTAGGTTAATGATGGCATAAGCTAATTTGCCAATCTCTTATTAGGGTGATGTAGTATTGACCGTAACTTATATTCTTAATTATGTCCCCTCAAAATTAGTTAACTCCACTCTCTATGAACTATATATGGTCCAGTAGAAGATCTGACTTAAGCAACTTGCGATTGTGGGGGTTAGCTACTTATGTTTATGACCCATCTCACAAGTATGAAAATTGGATCCAAAGGGAACAAATGTATCTTCATAAGATACTTTGAGCAATCCAAAAGATATGTATTCCTTGAAAACAAGCAGATGGAAGCTTGACTGGACTTGAATCAAGAGATGCTACATTCTTGGAAAGTGAATTTCCAAGTAGAGGTGAGAGGTTGATAAGGATTTTAATTTATAAATAGAAGATCCTAATGAAAGTGAAACCACTGAATAATTAAGTAAGTTATCATGGTATCCTGAGCCAAGTAGGAGTGATCCACTTACTAATAAATTAGCTTAAGAAGAACCTCAAATATGTAGAAGCAATCGTGAAGAATACCTCATCGTCATTTCGACATCGAGGGTAAGGCTTTTATGATTGCTTCATAAGATGAAAATGAGCCTAAAATAGTGGAAGAAGCTCTTTCATCTATTGCAAAAGAAGAATGGAAGAATAAAATGAAGGAAGAAATGGAGTCAATGAAAACCAACCATGTCTGGGATTTGGTTAATCTGCCATCAAGATGCAAAGCCATTGGGAATAAATGGGTTCTTAAGATTAAACGAAAGGCAAATGGATCTATTGAAAAAATAAGGCACATTTAGTGGCTAAGAGTTACACTCAATAATCAGGTGTTGATTATAAAGAAACTTTTTCATCTATAGTGGGGTTTGACTTGATTCACCTAATATTTGCAATAGTTGCATATTTAGATTTAGAATTATGTCAAATAGATGTAAAGACTACATTTCTCAATGGAGAATTGAATGAAGAGATTTATATAGAACAACCGAAAGGTTTCAAGTTAGTGGGCCAAGAGTGTAAGGTGTGCAAGCTTCAAAGGTCCATATACCGCTTGAAACATTCATCCAGATAATCATATTTTAAATTCATCATGCCCTAATATCTTATGGATTTGTGATGATCGATGAAGACTATTGTGTGCATGTCAAATGTCTAAGAATAATTTCATAATTTTATCTCTTTATGTAGATGATATTTTGTTGGCTAAAAATTTAATAAATTTTATCATCGCCATTAACGAATGATTGTCCTCTAATTTTGAAATGAAGGACATGATAGAGGCTACATATGTGCTTGGAGTTAAGATCATAAGAAATTGATCGTAGAAACTCCTAGTTATATCTCAAGAACCATGCATCAGAAAGGTTCTTGAATGTTTCAATATGTAATATTGCAATCCTATTGATACACTAGTAGCAAAGGGTGAGATCCTAAGTCAAAACATATGCCCTAAGACTTCAAAAAATGTGAACAAATGAGAACAGTCCCTTACTCCAATACTATTGGGAGTCTTATATATGCTATGATATGTACTTATTTGAAATTTGCTATACCATTGGTTTGGTCAGTCATTTTCAGTCAAACTCTGAACCAAAGTATTGAAAAGCACTCAAAAGAATTTTGAGATATCTACAAGGCACAGCAGATTTTTGCTTATGTTATCCAAAAAAAGATTTATGCTTGATTAGATATATCGATGCTAATTGGGGTGGAGACCCAATGAGCACAAATCAACCTTTGGGTATGCATTTTTGTTTAATAATGGTATCATCTCATAGAGTAGTAAGAAGCAAACATGCATAGCTTTACCAATAATGGAGGCCGAGTTTATAGCATATGCTACCACACAAGAAGCAATTTGGTTGAAAAGATTCTTATGATATTTAGAGATTGTCCCTAATGCGCATAGATCTATGACAATCTTTTATGATAGCCAAGCAGCAATTGCTTACACTACAGGCCCAAAGTATCGTGATAAAACCAAATATATAGACACTAAATATAATTTATTAGAGATATTATGGTGCAGAAAGAAGTAGTTTTACAGTATATTTCTATGCATCATATGACTTTTGATCCTTTGATGAAACCAATTCGTAGAGATGTATATTTATCTCATATGAAATCTCTAGGATTGCATAGGCTGTGATGTACTATTGTATGTACAGACAGCTTCAGTGATATGTATATATTATATTATTTTCATTTGTTTTACAAATTTACTAGCACATACACATCAATTTCGAAAGTATGTCATCAAGCAAAAGATTAGCTTACTCATACAAGTGATCATCTTAGGCACTGGAAGAGTGGGCTGGGATGAGACATGATGTGCTCAATTATGAATGAGAGCAAAAGAAGCATGTAATATTATAGGTCATCTTAACAAAGGTCGAGATGAGGTTCATGACAATGATGAACCGAACATGATTCTCACTATTATGTTTGCCTAAGGAGAAATCAAATTCGAAAACTTGATTAGTCGTGGATGAAGCGAGCTAATAAAATGTCAGGCTAGTCATAAATGGTAAGACATTATGATTGAGCTAAAATCTGTATAGTGGTATGTTTATATTTACCAACATACGTCATTCTTTAGAAGGAGAAAACCATCATAGCATGTGTTCATACTACATATGTTTGAGACAATCGACAAAGAAGGTGAGTGAGTATATTGATAAACATTGAATCCCTTCCTCCTCACCATATGAGTTCCTTGAGGCTGGCCTCACATTATTCCCTATGAGACTTTTGACTATATCGTAAAGTGACATATAAATATTTGCTATTTTAGCGTGCTATCTAAGGTCATATATGATTCTACAAGGTATGTCAAAAAAAAATAGTTCACACAAATCGAGCAATATGAGTGCGATTGGAAGACTATTTTTTATTACATTTTTACATGTGTTCATTGGCCAACCAATTATATTTACTTTTGGGGATTTTGAACATAATTCTTGATATATGGTGAGAATGGAAAGTCAAGTATAGTTTTTGAGAGATTATGTATACTTCAATTGATGTCACAAAATAAGCTTGGGGTACCACGAGACACGTATTTGTTTCACCAAAGGATTTATCTTTTAGGATTAAAGCTATTGTGTCATCCCTAGCTAGTGCATGGTTTGAGCTTCCCAACATAGGTGCGCCCACTGGTCGCATGACTTATTTTCCTATGTGAATTATTTTCTATGATAATATGGAGAGTTGTGTTTGAGATGTGCATGGATAGCGAGAAGCCCATCATGTGCAAGCGGAAGATATTGGAAATTTGGGATTCCACAATCTGCCCATAATGGGCTTATTAAATAAAAATAATAAAAAAGAAGTTTAGCCATTTGGATAATTCTCCACTATTTGAATAAGAGTAAGAAGTTATTCCTTATCTCACTGTAACTGCAAAAGATAGTTATCTTTTACAAAGATATAAAATAGAATATTCTTATCCAAGAATGATAAAAAATGGATACAGTGAACAATGCATAATTTTTTGGCTCTCAAATTATCTCTACAACACATCAAGGAGCAAGTGGATTTAGATTGTGGCCAAAAATATTTTGGATAAATTATGTTCTTGATCCCTGAACAAAGTCGAACTTTCTTAAATGATCCCTAAACTACAAAATCCTAAACTTTAGTTCTCCAACTATCTGAACCGGTTCAATGTTGCTCTCAGGTGCGATTTCAATGATTTTTCTCACTTAAATTTGATGTGGCATAATCCAGTGCCTATGTGGAGTATTATTTATTCGCATGGCTCAACAAACACTACCGTGGCTTAAAATAATTTTTTTCTCACTGAAATCCGATGTGCCATAATCCGATGCCATGTAGAGTATCCTTTATTCGCATGGCTCAATAGATACCGACGTGACTTAAAATATTTGAAGCCATATCATCTTCTTCTTCTCCAAATGCTAAAATCCCTAATGTCTTATCTTCCTAAATCTTCATCTTCTTTTCTAAATCTTCATCTACGTCCCCAAATCTCTCATCTCCTATCTCTCTTCTTCTCATTTCCAAAATCCCAATGAAAAAATAAGAGAAAAAGGAGACAACTTTCCTCCATGGCCGGCCCCATTCTCCTCCTCCCTCAAAACCATTTTTCTTTATTTCTCACTACGCCATCTCACTGAACTCTCCCTACCCACCCCTTTTCAAATCTCTCATCTTCCATCTCTTTTGTTCTCATCTCCAAAATCCTAATGGAAGAAGAAGAACAAGAAAACCCTTCCTTCTTGGCCCATCCTCTTCTTTGCTCGATTCTTCTTCTCCATTCATCTCCCATCGTCTCCTCCCAACACCTCCCACTGAGCCGACATTGGTTTCATCCTCCTCTTATTTCAAACCTCCTTCCCTCCATAGCCCCATCCTCCTTAAAGAAGAGAGACCGGAGGAAGAAGAAGAAAAAAAAATATAATAGGAAAAGAAGAAATAATACCACACAAGCATCACATCAATATTTTTTTAGATTTTAATACCACATAAGCACTATATAAGCATCGAATGTTGCTACATCGAATTTCTAATGATAGAAAATTATCAAAATCACATAAAGGATAATATTAAATCAGTTCAGATAATTAGAGGACTAAAGTTTAGGATTTATAGTTCAAAGTTTATTTAAAAAATCTGATCTAATTCAGAAATCAAAAATATAATTTTATTTATGATTTATGTTTGACTACGAGCATATTGATTGATTGATGATTCACTCCATGTAATTCTTTGGGATAACTTTTATATTTGAATGTTTGGAATTTATGAATTTTGAGCATTATAATTAAAATTTAATTTAATTATTTAATTATCCAAAAATTCCTTCTAATGAAAGTATGGATAACAAAGCAGATACACCGCTATGTAATCTATTTTTTGCCCTATATATATACATACATACATACATACATATATATATATATATGTTGTATGTTATTTTGAATGTTTTGAAATGTTTTCATATTACTTGTCATCCCCTGGATTATCAATTTTCTCCATCTCAAATACACCAGTCGAAACATAAGCCACCATAATCTAAAAGTATTAAAAAGTCCTATGGACAGACCTAGGTAGGGGTGTTCATTAAATGATTCAAACCGTTAAACCGAATCGTACCAAACCATTTTTATTAGTATGATCTAGTTTGAAAATTGAAATAGTCTAGTTTGGTTTATAAGTTTCATATAAAATGATTTAATAGTCTGGTCTGATTTTTCAAAAATATTAGACTAGACCAAATTATAAACCGTAATGTGTGTGTGTATACTAATACATAAACCCTAGAATAGAGATTAGCTTTTGGTTGGATCTTTATTCTTAGCCATCCAATTCATTATCTCTGTCCCCTAAGCTTTTTCTTTCCTTTATTGAAGTTTGAACTAAGGAGCCCTACTTCTCCTTTGTTACAAAATCATTTCTCCTTCATTCATTAAGAAGCCTACTTTTCCATCTCTGTTTCTCTCTTAGAAAAAGACTCCATTTTCTTATATAAGACTTAGGGCAAAGTCTAAATTTTGAACTTTAAGGGGGTTAAATACATCTCATCAATTTCTATCAATTGATACAATGACATCATCTCATGCATCTTGTAATATGAGTTTGTGCTTTAGATTCTAATTTATCTTTCGTTAAGATTGCTTCTTTATTATGTAACTAAATTTTAACTTTAAAATCTCATGTTATTAGATGACAACTACAAGTGATACACCATATATAATAGAAGCAATAAGTACAAATCCAAAGGCCACAACTCAAACAGAGGGAGCAATAACTCAAACAAGTAGAGGCTCGAAGTCAAAAGCAAAAAGGAAGCAGATACAAGAAAGAGCAGATGTATGGCATCATTTTATCAAGTTTAAGGAAGAAAATGATTTCAAGTATAAGTGCAAATATTGTGGTCAAGTTTATAAATATGATACTAAGTTCTTAAGCACTAGTACACTTAGAGGTCATTTGACTAAATGTGCAAAATATCCATATAGTAGTTGCAATCTGACCTCATCAAGTAAGCACAATTGAATTTCTAACTAGCTCCTAACAGTCAATAAGGAGAGGGTACTTTAACAACTTGGAAGTATGATTTAGAGATTGTTAGGAAGGCATTAGCACACATGATAATTGTTGATGGGCTCCCTTTTAAATTATTGAGGGTCAAGGCTTTAGATACTTTTGCAGTCAAAATACAACCTAAGTTTTATATTCCTTCTCGAGTCATAGTTGCAAGAGATTGTTATGAAGTGTTTGTGGAGGAGAGGTTGAAGTTAAAAAGTTTCTAAAGACTAACTGTAAGAGGATTTGCCTTACTACAGACACATGGACTTCCATATAAAGAACTAACTATATGTATTTAATAGCTCATTTTATTGATAATGATTGGAATTTACAAAAATAATCTTGAATCTTTGTCCAATTTCTAACCATAAGGGTGATGCCATTGGTAAGGCAATGGAAAAGTATTTGCTTGATTGGGGTATTGAGAAAGTTATGACATTACGGTGGATAATGCAAGTTCTAATGATGTTGCAGTTGCAAATTTGAAGAAAAAAAATCAATAATTGGAATAGTAGTATTTTAAAAGAGGAGCTTATCTATATGAGATGTGTAGCTCATATTATAAATTTAATTGTGAATGATAGTTTAAAGCTAACAGATGAGTCAGTTGTGCATGTTCGAAATGTGGTGAGATATGTGAGGCAATCTCTACTAGATTGCAAAATTTAAAGCATGTGTGGAGGAGGAGAAAATACAAAGTAAGAGCTTATTATATCTTGATATCCCAACTAGATGGAATTCAACTTATTTGATGCTACACACTGCTCAAAAGTTTGAAAAGACTTTTGAGAGATTTGAGGAACATGACCCCTTTTATGCAAGTGAGCTTGATAAAAGTGAAGATGGAAAGAAGTAAGAGGAAAACCTAAAGAGGAGGATTGGGAGATGGTTAGGAACTTGACACAACTATTGAAACACTTTTATAATCTTACTATGCGTATTTTAGGTTCATTATATGTTACTTTCAATATTTATTTTTATGAAATAAGCAACATTACTATTCTTTTAAAAGAATGGTGTGCAAGTGATGATTTTGAGTTTAGTGAGATGGCCAGAAAAGTGAAAGAGAAGTATGATAAGTATTAGAAAAATGTGGAGAAACTCAATGTCATGTTATTTATTCCGGTTGTGCTTGATCTGAGACAAAAATTTGTGTACTTGGATTTCAGGATTTCTCAAATGTATGAACCAAAAAATGCTTCAAAAGCAATTGAGGAGGTGAAAAAGCTTTTTATGCTTTGTTTGATGAGTACAAGACTAGAAACTTGAAGCCAAGTAACCATCCAAGTGTCTCAAAGTCATTGTGCAAGTGGTGATGATGTGGAGACCCAATTACAAAAGAAGTACCTGGTTAGGTATATGTTCAAGAAGCTAAGGGTTGAAAAGGATTATGAGGATTCAAAATCAAAATTGGATCGGTATATTGAAGAAAAGGCATAAGAGGATGCTGATTCCTTTGATGTTTTGGGATGGTGGAATGTCAATAACACATGGTTTCCTGTCCTCAGAATTAGCACATGAGGTGTTCGCGATTCCTACCTCTACTATTGCATCGGAGTCGGCATTTAGCATCGAAAGTCATGTATTAGATGCCTTTAGAAGCTCTTTGACTCATAAGATGGTGGAAGCTCTTATTTGCACTCAAGATTGGCTTCGGGCATCTTCTAAACCTTTTGTTGCTGAAGAAAATTAGATCAGATTGAAAATTAGAAAATGGTAATAACTAATCATTATTTTTTGACATCATTTATTCATAATCATATTCAATATTGAATTATGTTATTCTTTATTTTATAGATCTTGCAAGTATAGCATGTGCACCTCCTATCATTGACTGACACATCAACATGGGTCTCAAGGAGCCCTTGTAGTAGATGTTGGTGACAGTTGGTCCACTTAGGAGTGGGGTGTGCATCAAGATGGGATCTATCGATCCTAGCAAAAGGAAGTAGTCCTATGAAATTTAAGAGACTGAGTCCTCAAGTCTATGGCCATAGCAGTATGATTGATGAAAAAAAATTTTATAGAATCACATATGGACTCGAGCTGATTGAATCTATCATATGACCGATGTTGAGGTTTGACGATTCATCCATGATCTGCCATCTGGTTGGGACTCACGATAGAGGGACTGTATCATACGTTAACTGCATCTAGAGGTTCATTTTTTATTCTGCTGGATTGCCACTACATACTGTTATGTGTCATTGGTGGATTGTGAGACTCACAAAGATCATCTTGATGATCAATGATCCTTGGTGGGCTGAGTTGAAATTGTTCCAATCCATTGAAAAGTATTTCAATGATA